>LPNX010420923.1:15024-31096 GCA_001517045.1 Pseudotsuga menziesii | reverse complement strand
TTCAAGGCAGTGCAGTCCATTGCAAAATGCCAAGAGACCTGGTCCTCATTCTCGTCCTGCAAATTCCTATCATTCTCTTTCTGTAAATTCCTAGCTAGAGCTGCTGAAACATTGCTCTTGTCCTCTGCAAATTAGAACCTGAATCCTATTGCGAGCAGCTGGAGCGGGTAAATCGTCCTCCTGTAAATTAGAACTTCAGGTACTCCTCGTCCTACAAATTCCTATCATTCTCATCCATTTAGTTTAGTATCTGGATTTTGTACAAGGCCCATGGGGTATGGGTATTTTTGTGCCTTCTTCAAGTTATAAGAGGTTGCATATTTCAGTTACTGGAAATATCTGCGAGTCTGTTGTATGCTTGAAAATCTTGATCTGAACATTCCCATATAAATTTCGTAGCAACGTTTTGTAGTTTGTATGTTCTTATTTCAAACTTTATCAGTTTTTAGAGGTTTATACTGGTTCTTATACTTTGTAGTGGTTGTTATACCGTAGCATGGATTTATATTTAGTGTACCTGACTATTGCTCAAGGGACGCTCCCTCCAGTCACTCATCCTAGTACTTTTGTTTAAAGCACTTCCCAGCACAGTCTTTGCAAGGTCGGAAATCCCCCCTAGAACAGATGGAAAAACCTTTTGAAGATCTAATTTAGGTGCTTCACAGTAGCGAAAACACTCCATCTCTCCATAGGAATCAGAAAGACACTTCAGGTCAGAGTGCAAAGCATACCCTAACTTCAAAATGCTAGTTGAATGAAATACAACTTTAAGGCACAAGTCCAGTGCACCTGGTTCTTTGTTAAATAAATTCACCATCTCAAATATAAAAACCTATTTTGCAGTAGCAATCTCTGATATCGAAACCCTTCTCGGCCCAAACACCCACTCAGAATCTATTCCAATCACATTAACTTCATCCTCAGAAAAATGCTCGAAAGCCTGAGCTAGTCCTTTTATTGTATCAATCATTATAACCTCATTTTCTACTGAAACACCTATGTCTTGTAATTTCAAAAAGTTAGCCTCTCCCTCTACAGAAACTGGTTCACATAACTGAAATATTTTTAAATTGGTTAGTTCAAGCGCCAATTCTTTAAGGTGCTGAAAAAACCTTGTCCTAAAGTTCTCATTTCCATCATCCTTGGTTTCAACATCACCACAATACTTAATGCTTGGGCCCAACGTCCTTTCTTAGCAAGCTTGGTCATCAAACGTTCAGTGTACTGATAAATACCATCTGCAAATTCTGATGAGAGCTTATACTTTTTTGCCATATTCTTTACATTAGTCCACCACTTCCTCCTCTCGTAACATCTTATAAGTAAGGAAATCGTATTATTCTCGATGTGGTCTGAAGTAGCCCATTCTTCTGCTAATTGATACTATTTAGCATCAACCATAGGCTCCAAAAATTCCTCCCAAGAACTGCCTAATCGCTTTATAACAGACGTAGCAGTACAGAAATGATGAGATCTTATAAGCTTTAGAATCAATGTTTTTAATCCCTGAAACTTCTTAGACACAAATGTCACTTTCTGTAATTCTTCTCTCAACTCTTCCAATTTAAAATCAAAAATTCTAGATAGAATAATAACTACGTTCGCATTTACGGTAAATGATCCTGAAAGTATCAAGTCATTGAACAAATTAGCCACTAATCTCCTTGCTTCGTAATCATGAGCAAATGTTGGGTTCAACACAGCCAAACCACTAAGAGCTGTGAGGAATAGACGGGTAAGGTGTTCACCAGAGGGACAAAAAATGGAAAGCAAATCTTTCAAACATGCTATAATAAAGCTTGGGAGTACATCCCTTCGGAGAGCTTCTATAAAGCCCTTGCAAAATTCATGGTAATTTACCTTGACCTTTGCGTCGTTTACATAGCGGAAGCATTGCTTTAGATGATAAACAAAATATAAAGTGTTTACCTGTGACAAATATGAAAGAGCGTGCAACACTATGGAATTCTCTGCTGCCATTTTTCCTGTCCCCTTAAAACTGAGTACAGTAAGAATGTTATTGAGATAACAACACGCTCAGAAAATGATAGAGCTTCGGAAGAAGTTCAACGTGTCTCAACGTGTTTGAAACCAATAAATTTAAACAGTATTTATAGATAATCTGCTGGGGTTAATTTTTTTTAAAGACGTTACATGTCAGGTCATATATCAGATCCTTTTTTAATCCAAAGAATTGGGTGGGTTTAATTTAGGTTTAAAAGGATACAAGTTACCTCATATATGTCGGTTAGCTATCTTGTTGGTGTATGAGACTCCCTTGTTTACCCAAGTAACATTTTTTTAATAATTGGGTGGGTTTAATTTAGGTTAAAGAGGATATAAGTTACCTCATATATGTGCGTTAGCTATTTGTTTGTGGGAGAAAAGATTTCTTGTGTAAAAATTTAATCAGAAAAAGAATTTATGACCTCCTACAAAAAATACACCAATTTGGTGTATGATACCGTTTATTTATGGGACTGAGACACCATTTTAACTTCTCTATATTTAAACATATAACCTCCTAAAATAATATAGATAATCTTAATCATCATAGCCACCCACTTTGTATATCTATATAATCTACTAGACTATTTTTTTATTAATTCTTAGTACCATGTTTTTGGATAACAATAAATATATTATAGGTTTTTCTTTAAATCTTTTGTTTATGTAATACCTTTATAGAGAAAAAGAAAGCATGTCTTTTATGATAAAGTCAATTTTAACCCTAACCTAAAATACATGTAGATTACCATTGTACTTTATTTAAATATTATATAATAGTTAATTATTAAAGCTACATATTATTACGGATAAGTATGAATAGTTACACTTAGAAAGCAGTTTCTTTCTTCAACTATCTACATCAATTCCTCTTAGTTTAGTTGAAAAGATTATCCAGTTTTAACTTAGGGGAATAATGAAAACATAGAAGATAATGTTGATTGAAATGGTGACTTAGTCTATAATACTAGAGTGCTGAGTCTAAAATGAATGTAGATTTTCAATTTGCAAGTAATCAATTAAGTGATAAAACTATTGTCTTTTTGCACAACGTTTATTTATTATCACATCAAGCAAGATGACTGTATGGATAGTTGTCAGTTGTCAGTGGCCACCTACATCTGCATAGCAAATATTGACATTGTTTTACAAGCTGGAAAATACATTTTGTGACAACTCTTGTATTAAATGTTTGATTGCAAATTGGGACAGTGATTCCATTGTTTATTTTGCTGGGAATTACATTGCCTACGGCTACAAGTCACCTCTTGTTCACCAATCCAAAGCTGGAAGTTACATATCTGTTGAAAATTTGAATAACATTTATGATTTATCATTTGAGTCTAGACTCTACATGCACAGTCACGTTATGAGTCACGTTATGCCATACCCATATGGTATCTTCATCTCACCGTCACGTTATGAGTCACGTTAGTCACATGGTGATTGCAATTTGCAGGTATTAAGACATTGGCACATTGCAAAGTTCAAACAGAAATTTCAAGTTTGAAATGGCACTAGCAGCCATACTAACCGGAACGGTGAACCCCTTCAAAAACGAGCTGAATCGCTGATGCAACCACGGTCCAGTGTCCACGATTCCACAAACTTTCTAATGTGCTTTCAAGATTTGCAACCACGGTCACGACTCACAAGATTAGTCTCTCTCACAGCTGGGCGTCGAGCATGGAAATATGTATAATCTGAATTCAGTGATCTGTCTGTCCTCTCAATACCGTAGTTTGATTCATGTCTTTTCCTTTTGGAGAAATGGTTACATTGTGAAAATTTACCAGTAAAGAAGACTGAAGTTAGTTGTAAAGCATCGTAAGTCGCCTTATAAATTGACTACCTTCATGATGGATAGTTAACTGCTACGTTGACCTATTAAATCCCTAAAAAACCATCTGAGGCCTTATAGACCCAGCTCCAGGCCTGGAATTTGACGGCCTAGAGAACGTATTTTCATTTTCAAAACGTATTTGACCTGTTAAAAATTTTTATAAACGTCAACAGCTACACTTAGAAAAAAATTCAAACCGTCAAATATGAAACGTCTTTATGGGGACATCATATATTAATATGTTAAGATATGCATTTTGAACCTGTTTCTCTTTGGCGCTATGGAAAAACTTCTCCATGGTGATATTGTATATTGAGGAGCGTTAGCGAACGTTAGTGAGCGGAGCGAGGAGCCTTAAAGTATATTTTGATTTTACAGATGTCCTCCCTCATCCGGCATCCCAATATGAGTTTAAATATACAGAGAAGGCCCTACGCCGACCCTACAACTCCAACTCCTACCCCAACCTACAACTCCAGAGAATAGGGATTTCTGTATCTCTCCGGTAGGATCATAAGGCTGATGTCTGTTTGTCTCATAGACAGGTATTAAGTTAGGCCTCTCGTCATAATTTATGGGTTGGGTATGGATGCAAATCTAAATTGGGTTTCTAGTATTTGTCGCGCCTGTATATATAACACTGGATATATTCATTGTTCCTGAAGGTTATTAAAATTTGGATGATTAGCCTATCTTCATGTTCTGTTGTTGGGAAGTATTATGTGCAGTGAGTGATGAGCACAACAACTCAGTTGTATGGTATTATCAGCCTGTCAAACTGTGTTGTTCATGTTTACGCCATTTATTTTTACTCCCAAGTCCAAAGTCATCTCATAAAATTCTTGATGTTATTTGTTCACGGACTGAATGGAAGGTATTATTTAAAAGTTAAATTTACTTTGATGTTATTTTTTCACCATCTGAATGGAAGCTATTATTTAAAAAGTTTCTGGGGAACTTTCAATTGTAAAAGCAAGTGATCAGAAATGCATAGTCGAAATAAAGTTAGCAAAATTTACTTTCATATTTACAAATTTAAAATTTATATACATATAAATACTGCAGCAGTAACTTTTTTCAATAGAAGATAGACTATTTTTAAAACCGATCAATTAAATTTATATGATAAACATCTTCTCTTAATATTATTAAATTAAATAAATCAAATTAAATTTATATGATAAACATTCTCCCTACATATTAAATTTTAGGGAATAGAAATTTCTACAATCTAATATTGACAACTACAATATAATTTATAGCGTCCAACTCCATTCTTCCATTGAAGATATCTTGACAAAGTATAAGGTGGAGATTAAGAGAAGCCCTGAAGAATTGAAATATGAGGAAAGCAAGGGCAGCAGAATCAGACTCAGACTTAGAAGCATTGTTGGGTTATGGCAAACAGTTCTTCTTCATTTCACATCAAGAATTTAGGAATTCCAAGAAATTAAGGATTGAAAATGTTGATTTGAAATAGAATATAATAATATTTACCTAAATATATTGGTAATTTTAATATCATAAGAGAAAGATGAAAACATAAGTTTTTTTAAAAGAAAGATTTTATCAAATTTTATAACATTTTGATTTATTAAATATATTTCTCATTAATCTGATGAAAACGTAAACCGACGGTTATGGAAAACACAAAACCGTCATAAAAATTTTCTAAATTTTGATTTGACAGGTAACAAAAATTTGAAATTCCAGGCCTGCCCAGCTCATTCCGCCGAAGCACCCAGAAGAGATCACAGTACAAATTATATGTTTTTCCCAACCCAACGTGTATGGCGGGATTAGCGAACAACAGGTGATTTCACTCAATCTACCAATAGCTAGAACTTGCGAACGAAATGAAATAAGGTTTCACAAATGAATTTAAAAACACTCCAGCTCAATTTCTTCTATACAAAAGGGGCATCGAAGATATTGAGGAACAAGTGATGGTCCTCATTAACAAGCTCTAGGTTCCCAATTCCAAGGTCCCGAAAAGCTTTACTGTGAACTAAAGCACTCTATTGCTAGCTCGAAGTGAAGATTACCCTTTCAAATGAATTCGGAGAGGGCATATGGACTAAGTGAATCTGTAATTGAATCAACGATGATTACAATATTGGGTAAGTCATATGTTTGAAAAGGGAGCTCAAGTACTCAATAAATTATGGACCAGGAGGCAGGCTCCTTTCCATCTGAGACTCCTTGCTCGATGCGGACAAGCGGCTTTGCACCTTCTTTCACGAACAAATTTTGCAACTAGTATCCATGTTAGGATAATCTTTGCGAATTTCCATACCTAGTAATAGGTTTGTTACTTGCGGTTCTGGTTGCTTTAAATTTATAATCAAATCATTGTGAGTTGCCACTCAAGTGCAGTTATGGAAGTGGATGAACTTCTTAAAAATTTATAATGAATTTGTTATCCTTAAACAAGCTCACACAACATTGCATGTATTTCAAAAACGTTGAGAACCAATTTTCGATCTAGTTGGGTTTGGGTATCTAATCTTTGTTTTTACCTAGAGAATATTTGGGTATTGGCTCCCTCCGTTTGTAGATCTTGACGTACTAAACTATTGACATAGCATTGGGAGGGTTGGATGACGTTGTTGCTGCGTGTGCATTGAATTGATAGAGTGTTGATTGCATTGATAATGAATAAGCTCTTCATATTGAATGGTTCCATTTGAGTTTCACTGAAAGAGAAAATTAATTTGTAGCTTGTGATTTGTCTGGTTCATAGTCCATTAACCACGATAGATTAGAGTGGGAACAATAAAAATTCGTAGTAGAATTCTTTACCCACACAATATGTGCAGTTTTGAAGAGCTGGGTAAACATGCACTTGAAGTTGTTTTTTTGTTTTGCTTTTAAATGGTGAAACTTAGGACATATATTTATATTATGCATCACATATGTGGCGGATCAGAACATACATATATTTATATTATGCATGTAGATAGGGTTTGAAGTCACATGTGCAGATTATTCCGGGTCTATAAAACTGATTGGGGGCAAGCTTTTATCTTTTACCAAAAACATCTCTCTTGCGATCTAGAAATCATGATTGTTACACGTTTTATTTTACCAAATACATCCCTCGTGCAATCTAGAAATAGTGACTTTTTGCAGGCACTTTTTAGAGCCAAAACATCTTCACTCTGTCTATCCGAACTATATGAGATTGCGTTGTATGAGATTGTTTTAGGATCTGGTAGTGCCTTGATTGCATGAGTTTTAATGGAATCTAGAAACCACCTAGGTTACATTTTTTTCCAAGAGTTAACACCGCAGGGAGTTCGGTTGTGTTTTGAAGGATGGTTCTGTTTTGGTTGGGTCTAAATGCCTTGCATTATTGCCAGAATCAGTTGTGTATGATTCCCCAATGTTGTGGTTGGTAGGTGGCAAAAGTGGCTCGTAGCTGAATTTTCTCCATAGTATAACATATCATATTTATGAGAAGAGTTTAAATAAACAGTGGGCTAATTATAATATGAAATGAATTTAGGGCTACTTAGGTTGGCTGGAAATAGTTGTCTATGTTCATGAAAGTATTTTTGAATGATGGGGCATATGTAACTTTGTCTGGTTAACTGTCATTCTAAGTTTTCCGGTTTTCCCCAAGTACTGAACCGGTAATATGAAGATACTGTCATTCTTAAGCTTATGTTTCTCAAAGTGTGGAGCATATCTTTATTCAGGATGTGTTACATGGATCCTTTCTTCTGGCTTTGCTTTCCAGCTATATATGATTTCCCCGTTTAGAGTAGTCTAACCGGCTTTTCTTTTCATATATTTGTACTTCTTTTAATAGAGTAGTCTAAACAAGTGCCATTGCATTTTCCAGTAGGAATTTGACGGAATTTGAGAGAAGAATTCTTTGAACTTACATAAATCTGAATGACCTGGGTATTTAGATATTCAAAGCTATTGAATATATTTATATATTCAAAACCAAATTTAAAAAGAAAAACCAAAAAACTTTCCCCAAAAATAACCAGCATTTAGACTCCTCTTCTAATCAACTGGAATATGGGAATCGAATTAAACCCATCCTCTCTTGTTTTTTCATGGTCAGCAGCATTTCGAAATTGAGTTGTGGATTCAGTAGACTGTATACTGAATGGTTACATAGTTGTTCTTTATGTCAATATTTGACACATAATTAAGAAAATGAACAGTTTTTTTAATTTTTATTTGTGTATGTGAACTGAATTAAACCCATCTTCGCTAGTTTCACAGAGTCCAGCAGCAATTCGAAACTGAGTTGTTAATTCCGTAGTTTAAATGGTTGTAATTGTCCTTTATTTTCAAATATGGTTTTATATTTTTTTTGAAATTTATAGTTTTTGATATTGTAAATTTAGAATTAGCTTTATTTTAATCTGTATTTTAATGGTATAAATAGATTCAGCGTTTTTTTTAAAATTTGAAACATCCAAAAATTCCACTTAACAACTATAATCTAGATTTTGAAAAATTACAATAAATTTTTTTCAAAATAAAAATCATTCTATTTAAACCTAAATAACTATTTTAAATAATTGCCAATAATTTATTTGAATGTTGTATTTCTAAATTTCATTTTGTAAACCTCCATGGTATAATCAACTCTATGAATGTATGTAGAATGTAATATATGGCATTACTTGTACATAAAAATAGCTATCAACTCTATGAATGTATATAAGTATATGGCATTACTTGTACATAAAAATAGTTATCAACTCTATGAATGTATATAAGATGTAATATATAGCATTACTTGTATATAAAAATAGCTAAATAGCTAGTGTTTTTTATATTTAATTATTTAATATAAGTTTGTAACTTACAGATAGTTTCAATATATTATACAGTTTCCATTCAAGTAGTCTTGGCTTCATAGCTTCTAGATTATTGTCTATCAAAGAAGCAAGACCAACTAAGATGAAGATGAAGTTATGGGAAAAAATGGCATTGGCATTGGCATTAACTTTAGTCTTAGCCAAACAAAAAGTAAAGAAGAAGACTGGATTACAAAGAGGTTGAAAATCTTGGTAAGTTTATAGATTTTTTTTTACTTTTACAATTTTGTTTATAGATTTTTTTTATTTTTACAATTTATTTTATTTAGTTTTTTTTTACATGGTTTATTTAGTTTTTTTTCTATTAGGTTGAGTTGCATTATTTTTATTTTAAAAGAAATGCCTTTTCATTTATATGCAATATCTCATGTGTACTCAAAACCATCACTTTTTTTGATGTACACACACACACACACAAGAAACTCTCTCGTCACTCACTAAGTTCAAAAATAACTTAAATCTACTCACTTAATACCTCCATAGGAGGGCACAAAAGAATCTTGTAGTTTAGGTAGGATTTTGGGGCTAGGCATCCAAAAACATAGTTGTTGTCCTTAGGGTGCTATAAAAATCCTTCTAAATCAAGTGGTCGTGTATAGCCACACAGGGCAAGTGAAAGAGCGACGCCGCGCCATAGGAGGTCAAACCCAAGGTTGTGGGTGTATGGTCTCTCAAGTGGGCTCACCACCACTTGTTGAAAAGGAGACGACCCAATACTGTTCGAGGGATAACTGCTCTTTTTCCACTTGACGAAGGTACTTAGTGACCAAATTAGGATGTCATTCCTTATAGGTGACTGTCGTGAAAGCCGACAGTACCTGAGACAGATTTTGTCACAAGATCAAGGAAAGCACACATCACAAGATCAAGGAAAGCTAGCGACTGCTACATTTCCTTCTAGCATAAGCATTTCCTTCTAGGATAAGAACACATACTTATGCTAGAAGAAAAACTAACAGTCGTTAGCTTTCCAATAGAAAAATCATGTCCATGGTGATTGGTGGTTGCTAGCTTATACCTTGAGCTTCTTCCATGTGATGTATTTTGAAATAAGCACATGGCAAAAGATCAAGGAAAGCCAGCGACTGTTAGCTTTCCTTCTAGCATAAGCATTTTCTTGTAGTATAAATACACATGCTTATGCTAGAAGGGAAGCTAACAGTCGCTAGCTTTTCAATAAAAAACCATATCCACGGTGATTGGTGGTTGCTAGCGTATACCTTGAGCTTATGCCATGTGCTCTATTTTGAACGAATGCTAGCTTTTCTTCTAGCATAACACGCATGCTTATGTTAGAAGGAAAGCTAGCAGCCACTAGCTTTCCAATAGAAAAACCTTGGGCATGGTGATTGGTGGTTGCCAGCTTATACCTTGAGCTTGTGCCATGCACTCTATTTTCAAATAAGCACATGGCACAAGATCAAGGAAAGCTAGCGACTGCTAGCTTTCCTTCTAACATAAACATTTCCTTCTAGGATGAGAACACATACTTATGCTAGAAGGAAAGCTAGTAGTCGCTAGCTTTCCAATAGAAAAATCATGTCCATAGTGATTAGTGGTTGCTAACTTATACCTTGAGCTTGTGCCATTTGCTCTATTTTGAAATAAGCACATGGCAAAATATTAAGGAAAGCTAGCGACTGCTAGCTTTGCTTCTAGCATAAGCATTTCCTTCTAAAATAAACACACATGCTTATACTAGAAGGAAAGCTAACAGTCGCTAACTTTCAATTAGAAAAACCTTGTCCATGGTGATTGATGGTTGCTAGCTTATACCTTCAGCTTGTGCCATGTGCTCTATTTTGAACGAATGCTAGCTCTCATTCTAGCATAAACATTTCCTTATAGCATAACACACATGCTTATGCTAGAAGAAAAGTTAGCAGTCGCTAGCTTTCCAATAGAAAAATCATGTCCATGGTGATTGGTGGTTGCTAGCTTATACCTTGAGCTTGTTCCATGTGATGTATTTTGAAATAAACACATGGCAAAATATCAAGGAAAGCTAGCGACCGTTAGCTTTCCTTCTAGCATAAAGACAAAATATCAAGGAAAGCTAGCGACTGCTAGATTTCCTTTTAGCATAAGCATTTCCTTCTAGTATAAACACACATGCTTATGCTAGAAGGAAAGCTAACAGTCGCTAGCTTTCCAATAAAAAACCCTGTCCATGGTGATTGGTGGTTGCTAGCTTATACCTTGAGCTTGTGACATGTGCTCTATTTTGAACGAATGCTAGCTTTCCTTGTAGCATAACACACATGCTTATGTTAGAAGGAAAGCTAGCAGTCGCTAGCTTTCCAATAGAAAAACCTTGGGCATGGTGATTGGTGGTTGCTAGCTTATACCTTGAGCTTGTGCCATGCACTCTATTTTCAAATCAGCACATGGCACAAGATCAAGGAAAGATAGCGACTGATAGCTTTCCTTCTAGCATAAGCATTTCCTTCTAGGATAAGAACACATACTTATGCTAGAAGGAAAGCTAGGAGTCGCTAGATTTCCAATAGAAAAATCATGTCCATAGTGATTTGTGGTTGCTAGCTTATACCTTGAGCTTGTGCCATTTGCTCTATTTTGAAATAAGCACATGGCAAAAGATCAAGGAAAGCTAGCGACTCCTAGCTTTCCTTCTAGCATAAGCATTTCTTTCTAAAATAAACACACATGCTTATACTAGAAAGAAAGCTAACAGTCGCTAGCTTTCAATTAGAAAAAATCTGTCCATGGTGATTGATGGCTGCTAGCTTATACCTCCAGCTTGTGCCATGTGCTCTATTTTGAATGAATGTTAGCTTTCCTTCTAGCATAAGCATTTCCTTCTAGCATAACACACATGCTTATGTTAGAAGAAAAGATAGCACTCGCTAGCTTTACAATAGAAAAATCCTGAGCATGGTGATTGGTAGTTGCTAGCTTATATCTTGAGCTTGTGCCATGTACTCTATTTTCAAATAAGCACATGGCACAAGATCAAGGAAATCTAGCGACTGCTAGCTTTCCTTTTAGCATAAGAATTTCCTTCTAGGATAATAACACATACTTATGTTAAAATGAAAGCTGGCAGTTGCTAGCTTTCCAATAGAAAAATCATGTCCATGGTGATTGGTGGTTGCTAGCTTATACCTTGAGCTTATGTCATGTGATCTATTTTGAAATAAGCACATACCAAAATATCAAGGAAAGCTAGCAACTGCAGCTTTCCTTTTAGGATAATCATTTCCTTCTAGCATAAACACACATGCTTATGCTAGAAGGAAAGCTAACAGTCGCTAGCTTTTCAATAGAAAAATCATGTCCATGGTGATTGGTGGTTGCTAGATTATACCTTGAGCTTGTGCCATGTGCTCTATTTTGAATGAATGCTAGCTTTTATTCTAGCATAAGTATTTCCTTATAGCATAACACACGTGTTTATGTTAGAAGGAAAGCTAGCAGTCGCTAGCTTTACATGGTGATTGGTGGTTGCTCGCTTATACCTTAAATTTGTGCCATGTGATCTATTTTGAACGAATGCTAGCTTCCCTTCTAGCATAAGCATTTCCTTCTAGCATAACCCACATGCTTATGTTAGAATGAAAGCTAGTAGTCGCTAGCTTTCCAATAGAAAACCCTGGACATGGTGATTGGTGGTTGCTAGTTTATACCTTGAGCTTGTGCCGTGTATTCTATTTTCAAATAAGCACATGGTATAAGATCAAGGAAAGCTAGCGACTGCTAGCTTTCCTTCTAACATAAGCATTTCTTTCTAGTATAATAACACATACTTATGCTATAAGGAAAGCTAGTCGTCGTTAGCTTTCCAATAGAAAAATCATATCCATTGTGATTGGTGGTTGTTAGCTTATACCTTGAGCTTGTGCCATGTGCTCTATTTTGAAATAAGCACATGGCAAAAGATCAAGGAAAGCTAGAGACTACTAGATTTCCTTCTAGCATAAGCATTTCCTTCTAGCATAAACACACATGCTTATGCTAGAAGGAAAGCTAACAGTCGCTAGCTTTCTAATAGAAAAACCCTGTCCATGGTGATTGGTGGTTGCTAGCTTATACCTTGATCTTGTGTCATATGATCTATTTTGAAATAAGCACATGGTAAAATATCAAGGAAAGCTAGCAATTGCTAGCTTTCCTTCTAGCATAATCACACATGCTTATGCTAGAAGGAAAGCTAACAGTCGCCAGCTTTCCAATAGAAAAACCCTGTCCATGGTGATTGGTGGTTGTTAGCTTATACCTTGAGCTTGTGCCATGTGCCCTATTTTGAACGAATGCTAGCTTTCCTTCTAGCATAAGTATTTCCTTATAGCATAACACACGTGTTTATGTTAGAAGGAAAGCTAGCAGTCGCTAGCTTTACATGGTGATTGGTGGTTGCTCGCTTATACCTTGAATTTGTGCCATGTGCTCTATTTTGAACGAATGCTAGCTTCTCTTCTAGCATAAGCATTTCCTTCTAGCATAACCCACATGCTTATGTTAGAATGAAAGCTAACAGTCGCTAGCTTTCCAATAGAAAACCCTGGACATGGTGATTGGTGGTTGCTAGTTTATACCTTGAGCTTGTGCCATGTATTCTATTTTCAAATAAGCACATGGTACAAGATCAATGAAAGCTAGCGACTGCTAGCTTTCCTTCTAACATAAACATTTCCTTCTAGGATAATAACACATACTTATGCTAGAAGAAAGCTAGTCGTCGCTAGCTTTCCAATAGAAAAATCATGTCCATTGTGATTGGTGGTTGCTAGCTTATACCTTGAGCTTGTGCCATGTGCTCTATTTAGAAATAAACACATGGCAAAAGATCAAAGAAAGCTAGCGACTTCCAGCTTTCTTTCTAGCATAAACACACATGCTTATGTTAGAAGGAAAGCTAACAGCCGCTAGGTTTCCAATAGAAAAACCCTGTCCATGGTGATTGGTGGTTGCTAGCTTATACCTTAAGCTTGTGCCATGTACTCTATTTTGAACGAATGCTAGCTTTCATTCTAGCATAAACATTTTTTTCTAGCATGTCACACATGCTTATGGTATAAGGAAAGCTAGCAGTCGCTAGCTTTGCAATAGAAAACCCCTAGGCATGGTGATTGGTGGTTGCAAGCTTATACCTTGAACTTGTGCCATGTACTCTATTTTCAAATAAGCACATGGCACAAGATCAAGGAAAGCTAGCGATTGCTAGCTTTCCTTCTAACATAAGCATTTACTTATAGGATAATAACACATACTATGCTAGAAAGAAAGCTAGCTTTCCAATAGAATAACACATAAGCAGTCGCTAGCTTTCCAATAGAAAAATCATGTCCATGGTGATTGGTGGTTGCTAGCTTATACCTTGAGCTTGTGCCATGTGCTCTGTTTTGAAATAAGCACATGACAAAAGATCAAGGAAAGCTAGCAGTCTTTCTAGCATAAGCATTTCCTTCTAGCATTTTTGAGAAGGAAAACTTTTCTTTTTAATGAGTCTCTACTTGTGCTAGATGCAATGGATTTTTAATTTACTTGGTTAAGTTCTTTTGATTATGAAATTGTTTATAAGACAGGCTATTTGAATTGTTTGGCTGACATGTTAACCAGGGAATCAGCGCAGAAGCAGCCGAAGGAAGTGAAGATGTTTTCTGCTAGTAATAGCAGCTCTGGAGCAGATAACAATGATCCAGATTCTCCCAGGGATCCTGCCAAAGGAAAAGCTCCAATGACAGAGGCTCAGATGCGAAAAGAAGTCTTTGAAAGACTTTATGGCCGAAACAACCCTCCAACTACTGCAGAAGTAGTTACAGCAGAAGAATGGATAGCTCGTCAACCAAAGACACCAGAAGAGCTAATCCAGAAAGAAGGATTGTTCATCCTGCCTTGGGACAATACCTTCCCCAAAGAGGTTCGCATCCAATCTTTGGAATATGCTTCCTCAGATGAAGCAAAAATATTTCTGCAGCTCACCTTGATAAAGAACATCCAGACATCGCCATGCAAGTTGCAGATCCTTGAGCGATGGGAAAAAGATGCATTCCAAAGCTTCAGTAATGCATACCCGAAGATTTCAGAATGTAAAGAATTATGGTTAGGTGAGGATAAAAATGGAGAAAAATATGTTGATCTGTGTGATGTCCGTCTCACTTGGACATCATACAACCTCATCCTCCAATACTGCAGAGAAAGAGGCAGTATCATCATCTGTGCAGATCTAGCCGACCTTGCATATAATCAGACATGGTTTGGATGGACAGATGTCTTCTTGGATACCTTCTGTCCAAGAACAGATTGGGAGAATCGACGTGCAAATTTCATTCTGCACCTTAAAGCCGATCTTGAAGTTGTTCATCAGAACTTCCAGTGGTTTAAGTTTAAACTGATCCATGAAGGTGGAACCTATCAACCACTTGAGCATAGAATTTATTCCCAGCAAAAAATTATCCGAAGATCTATTGCTGGAGAACACATAGAGTCCAGAGTTACAACCAGAGAGATTCCACTGGACTATAAAGTAGAATCACATTTCAGAGGTGAATTCCTGTGCGAGCCGAATCCTTTGTTTAAAGGCTCTGATATTGAAAGATGTTTCTCTCAGTTCCTATATCTGCCTTCTTCTCCTGTGCCATATGAACACGTGGACGAAGATGTATTGTTTGGTCATCATGCATATGACTCAGACGATTTTGAAGAAGAATGAATGCAAGGACGTGATCTATACGACTGAGCGAAAGCAGCAGTGGGCCCCTCTGAAGGCTGAGTTGGCCAACATGGTTGCCAACATATCACCCGCCGTGGGTCGGAAATAACTCCACAGTGTAATAGTATAGAGAATAAACTGACGTGGGCCAGTTATGCTCCATAGTGTATTTGTGTCTAGAGTCTTTCGGCCATGACAGAAGATTCCGGGTCTATTTTGAATGAATGCTACCTTTCATTCTAGCATAAACATTTTTTTCTAGCATGTCATACATGCTTATGGTAGAAGGAAAGCTAGCAGTCGCTAGCTTTCCAATAGAAAAACCATAGGCATGGTGATTGGTGGTTGCTAGCTTATACCTTGAACTTGTGCCATGTACTCTATTTTCAAATAAGCACATGGCACAAGATCAAGGAAAGCTAGCGGCTGCTAGCTTTCTTTCTAGCATAAGCATTTACTTATAGGATAATAACACATACTATGCTAGAAAGAAAGCTAGCAGTCGCTAGCTTTCCAATAGAAAAATCCTGTCCATGGTGATTGGTGGTTGCTAGCTTATACCTTGAGCTTGTGCCATGTGCTCTATTTTGAAATAAGAACATGGCAAAAGATCAAGGAAAGCTAGCGACTGCTAGCTTTCTTTCTAGCATAAGCATTTCCTTTTAGCATTTTTGAGAAGGAAAACTTTTCTTTTTAATGATT
>LPNX010420913.1:73428-147990 GCA_001517045.1 Pseudotsuga menziesii | reverse complement strand
CCAATCTTAGCTTGCACAGAAAATCTTCTGGAGTGTCTTACATATTGAAGTAAAATCTGAGTGTCCAATTCCTGTTAAGATGATCAACCACTGAACATTCACTGGATCTTGTTATAGAGTTCCTTGGTTTTGGTACTGCATAAATTGCTTTCCATAAGACTGTTTCCAATCCCCTTCCAAATAGGTCCATGAATATCCAATCTTAGCTTGAACAGAAAACCTTCTGGAGTGTCTTACATATTGAAGTAAAATCTGGTTGTTCAACTGCCTGAAGTCTTTGGGAATGATTAAGAACTTGCCAAGAGAGTCACTTACCTACGTTATTGACCCATAAATCACTCTGCATATTTAGCTCCTCTCCTTTCCAGTAATGTTCCTGCAAAGGAAGGAATTAGCCCAAGTTTTTCTTATAACATTTAGAGGATGAACATGCTTCTCAGGGGTTTGCATTCCTATTTATACCTTTGTATTTATTATATTATGAAGAATGCCCATAGCAATCTTGCTCAATATTGACTTTAGCTGCTGTTTTCTTGGATGGATGAATTTCAAGTCTCTAGCAAAACACTGCCCGTGTTATTTGATTTAATAGCAGCAGCAAAGTGTGTATTGCTCAAGCTGGCAACTTTATGATCTTGAGCATATGGTTCAGCTTATGGCAGGTCTAACATTTTTGTGCTTACTGTAATTGCAGACCATGCACCAATTGCACTCACTCCAGATTATGGAGCACCTGTGGTGCGTTATGCTGATGGAGTGATGGATCTTCACATAGGATATTATGTAACTGTAAGAGAAGGTTAGTGGGTTGATAAGATGTTGGCACTGCTAGAGTAATTTGAGTTGTGCAATAATGGCAACATGTTTATTACTTTTTGTAAAGGTATGTTATTCATTATCGAAGTTTTTTTGTAAAATGTATTTACTATTTTGGTGAGCAGACCATCGGGAAAGTGATACAAATCCAACTACAACAATTGTTTCTGTGGAGCTTAATGGGGATGGCACAACAGGTCATTCTCTCTAGTGCCATGATATCTTTCTTTCTCATTTTTTTTCCATTTATAATTGCTGGACAGAAAAAAGTAGCATCACTTTGTTCTATATCCCGTTTTGTTTCCATTCTAAAGTCCCATTGACCTTTTTTTGGACATTATTATGTAAGTTGTAAATCAAGGTCCAATCATGTATCTCAATTGGATTAGTTAGATTGGAATGAAGCAATACTTCCATGAACTGGAAATTTGAATACTGCTGATATAGTGTGTTGTGGAGATTTGTGGCTTGCTCAGAACCACGTGTATTAGTCAGTGGCAGCGACTTCTATGCTTTTCCACGTTTGACACCAGATGGGGGAAAGATGGCATGGATTGAATGGAATCACCCAAATATGCCTTGGGACAAATCAGAAATTTGGGTTGGTTACATGTCTGCAGAAGGGTGAGTGGCCATAAAACTCATATAAGCTGAGATCATACTATTTTTGTGTTTGGGCAGTTTTAACGACACATGATTTCAATCTGAACTCTCTATTTATTCTAGAATGCACTCTATGGTAGTTACTGTGACAGATAACTGATTGTAACAACCCATATGATTTCAATCTGAAATGTCTATGTATTTTAGAATACACTCTACCGTAGTTATGCAAATCATACTGCCACAGACAATTGATTTTAACTGTTCAGGAGTGATAATATGGGTTAGAGTTTCTTGTGGTTTCATGATTATATGAGATCAAAGAATTCTTAAACAGTGATGAGATTATGTTATTGTGCAATAAATTATGGATTATATGCCTTAATACATTTTTTAAATTTTTTTTGCAGTAAGGTTGAGAAACGGATCTGCATTGCTGGCAATGATCCAAATATGATAGAATCTCCTACTGAACCAAAGTGGTCATCTCAAGGTACTATCAATGCTCCAATAAAGAACCAGTTAGCATGTTATAAAGATTTGAAGCTTATACCTTACATAGAGATATTGTGTCATGGCTACAAAAGCTAGTTATATTGTTTTCACTTAACTTTGCAAATTCGTATAATCTTGATCTTCTTGAAGGATGGAACAATGCATCGAGAAAAACTCGTCTACTAAGAAAACTTCCAGTGCAGATTAAATAAATAATCCATGTGTGGATGTAATAAAAAAATATATTTTTGATAAAAGCTGAGATCATCTTACATTCATAATGTTTTGGACTTTTATAAGCCTCTTTGTACCTTTTCACGTAAAAACATGACTCTTGACTTTTAATTAATTATTAATTGTGTATTATTAACAATTAATATTAATAATATTAATATTAATTGTTATATTATTATTATAATGTTTTATATAACATTGCCTTCCCCTTAGAGAAGCTTTGTCCTCAAAGCTTAGAGAAGACAAGGCTTATGTCTGATTTCTTGTTTGTAATGACATCTTCTCGATCTTTGTGTTAGTAGCTACGATACTTGATGAAACGAAACGATATGAGTTAGGATTCCCAAGAAAAATTGTCGCATCGTTTGTGAAGTCGTCCATCCGAGATCTATCTTTATTAGAGTTGTTTGTTGACCGCTTTGCGGGATAGAACTTCTCGTTTGTTGCTTAGTATGTTGATTTGATGTTCTTGCTTGTCTGACTACATAACTCTTCTGTGTATGTTCATTTTGACCCCGTCGTTGGTCAAAATGACGTTTATAATTGGGGTGTCGATAAGGGGTTTTTGTTGTTTGTTTTTCTGTTGGATTGACTTCCTTTTGAACTGTGACGAAGACTGAATTTATATTTATTTCTTCTTCCTCAACTTGAATTTGTTTTCCAGACAGTTTGGATGCTTCCTTCTAGATTTGAGCTACTTTGTTCTCCAATAAATTGTTATTACTCTGAATCTTCTCGAACCTGTCGTCTTGCGACTTTTTGTCCTCTTTTAACTTCTCTACTTGTTCCTCTAGTTCTTGATTAAGATTTCTTAAGCACTGGTTTTCTTCCTCATTTTCTAATATTCTTCCTTTGAGGTCTTCATTGGAAAGTTCTGTCTTCCTACCAGTGTTACAAATATCGCCAATATATCAGCAACATCGCAATATATTGCGATGTTAACTCACTGGCGATATATCGGCAATATATCGCCCCGATTTTTTTCCGAATTTTTTTGGCGATTTTTAGCGATATTTGCTGATTTTTTTGAATGTATCGCGATATCTGTCGATTTTATCACGATATTTGCCGATTTTTTGCGATATTTGCCGATTTTTTCAAATATATTGTGATTTTTTTCTTTTTTTGTATTTTTTATTTTGTCGATATATTGCCGATGTTTGCCAACATTTTCGCTGATAAATCCGATAATTTCTTTTGGGACCCTCGGCGATATATTCGCCGACATGATATTTGTAACATTGCTTCCTACTATGTTTCAGCTTTTTGATTTTCGTAAGTAATGTCTTGTTATGAATTCTTAGTCGAAATAGTTCTTCGGTATTGCTTGCTAAATTGTCATTGATTTTCTTAATTTCCATCTTGTACATTTTCTTAATGTCGTCATACTTCTGCTGGAGTTTTTTTTGCTGTTGCTGATGTTGACATATCTCTGAATCTTGATCTTCTAGCTTCTTTTGGGCTTGCACCAATTCACTGTCTTTGCTCTTGATGAGCTTGTTTTAGCGCTTTATGTCTGCTTCGAAGTCGTTATCGCGTCTATACGGTGACTTTTCATCATTCTTTGACTTTTTGATCCTGTCTTCTAAGTTTTGATTGTGACTTTTCAAATGTGATATTTGCTCATCCTTACCTAATAACATTTTTTTGAAACCTTCATTATTTTTTTCCAATATTTGATTTTGGATTTCTAAAGTATGATTCATTTGCTCTTGAATAATTTTAACCAATTTCTGCTTGTCAATCTCGCATTGTAGATAATTATTGGTCGCTTTGTAATGTTCTCGCTGAGCCAATACTGCTTGTAATTGTGATTGTAATTCTGATTTTGTAATCGCCGTGACTTCTTGACTTCGATGATAGATCGTTGTTCTTATGACTTGAATTTTTTTGATGAGCCTTCAATTGGCTTTGACTTCTTCGAAGATTCTTCCTTTGATTTGACTTTTTCGGTGATAAATTGTCTTCCTTTGACTACTTGTCTTTTTTTTATTAGGTTAAATAATTTTTTTTTGTAATTAATAATTGTGAAACAATTATTAAATAATAATAATAATTATTATTATTTGTAATAATAATAATTATTATTTGTAATAATAATATCAATATGAAGTTTTGAATAGGTAAGGGTGAAGGAAGTAAGAACAAAATATATAGTAATAAAATAATAATAATATGATTGTTATTATAATTATATAATTTTAGTTTTATTGTAAATTTTTTACAATAAAATTTTTAATAAAACAAAATATTAAGAAAATTAAATATTATATAATAATATTTAATTTATTATAATAATTTTTGTTTAATTAAAATTTGTATATATATATATTTTTGGATTTGAATTAAGGTTTGAAGGAAGGAATGGCGATGATAGAAGAGAGTGAGTCGGTCGCTACAGAGTTGTAGGGTTGACGTAGGAGTGGACTGCAAGGAGATACGACAAGGAGAGGAGCGTAAGGTGGACTGAGTGAGGTGTGGTGAACCGCAAGGGGTGGTAGTGAATTGTAGTAGAGGATGGAGCGTGGTGTGCTATGGCGCGTTGGGTGTGAGCGTTGATGGTGCAGAAGTGGAAGTGTGGGGAGGGTGCAGAGGAGGAGTGGAGTGGAACGGGAGTGGAGGGGAGGGTGGTAGAGGATGGTATACAGGGAAAGTTTCAATGTGAAGTAGAAGGCGTGGAGTAGCAAGCAGCAGAGGGAGGAAGCGGAGGGAAGAAACGTGGGAAGAGTAGGATGGTGTAGCGAAGAGTGGATGGATGTGAATGGTGGATTGTGGAGTTAGGTCGAGCAGGGGGAGCGGAGTTGTAGGCGTAAAGGAAGATGGCAGCGGTTGTGAGCGCGTGTTGTGGTCGCATGGCGTGAGGGTTGTTTCTGGCTTAAGGGTGGGGAGTAAGGAGATGGGAGCAGACCCGGGAGGGGCGTGATGGAAAGTGAGTTGTACAGATGTAGAGGGTTGAAGATTGTAAAAAAAAAACGGAGGCATATGGTGAAGAAGGGGGACACGCAGGTGCTGTACAGAAGAGAACGGTAGAAGGGAGTAGTGTGGGCCAGAGATGGAGAGGAAACGGGTGGGTGCATATAAAACGTGAGGCGTAGTGTGAAGATACCAATGAAGCGGAGGCCAAGATTTCCCTTTTTTTGTATTTTTTTGGAGAGGGGAAAGGGCAGAGACCTGCAACTCAGGGAAACCCTGATTTTCTCAAACAAGGTCTGAATTGATGACCATCGGCCAGATCAAGCAACAAGTGCTCTGATACCAATGAAACGAAAAAAACTCGCTTACTAAGAAAACTTCTAGTGTAGATAAAATAAATAATCCATGTATGGATGTAATAAAAAAATATATTTTTGATAAAAGTTGAGATCATCTTACATTCACAATGTTTTGGACTTTTATAAGCCCCTTTGTACCTTTTCACGTAAAAACATCACTCTTTACTTTTAATTAATTATTAATTGTGTATTATTAACAATTAATATTAATTGTTATATTATTATTATAATGTTATATTTATTGTTTTATATTACAAACAATGCAGTGATAAAAGATGCATATGCTATTCTTTTTTCATTTCTTGAAGACATGGATATCTATGATCATTACACATGTGTGCACAAGGCCTTGATATTGTTTCATTTTTCATTTCGGAATCATCGCACTGACATCATAATTTCAATTGATAGTTACAAACTTACAAGGTTACAAACTTCAATTGATAGTTACAAACTTACATGGTTATTGTTATCACAAATCTTGTAGTTGCCCTGTAGGGTGATCCTATCTAGGATGGCAGAGGGAAAGGCAACTAAAGTCGCGACCTATGATATCCAAGACCTCTGAAAGAACTCAGACATCACGCTAGTCAAGGATACCGACACTTCGGATGCAGTGAAAATACTAAGCCCAAGGGGCGTCCCTATGACCAAGATAGCCCTAAAATAAGGAAACTGAGCAGATGATTCAGGGAAAATTTGGTGGAATCTCTTAGTGGGATAGTTAATTAGAGTTTAAAACAATTACTAATTCGAGCATCCAAGTGAAAAGCCCCAATTTTACCCTAGGGTTTTAAGCAGAAAAATGAGATCTAGGGCAAAAATGGTGAAATTAAACGAAATTGGACACTCAAATTGATTGCTGGATGTAAGATTAAGCAAATGAAAGCGAAACCAACAATACCTAGTTCACGGTTTCTAAAATACCCACTCCTCCCAAGGAGGGCGTCTTCCCCTAAGAAGCAGACTAGTGTGTTAGATGGGCAAATGGAGTCCATTGATCACGGAAATTTAAACTAAGAGGTTTTAACTTATTTCCAAGGTGGGTTTTAAATTTCAAAGCCATCCTCAAACCAGATCTTATAAATCTAAAAATCGAGGGTTTTAAAATGAGAATTTTACCAGGGAATTTTATAACTAATGGAATATAAATTTAAAACAAGAGATTATGAGTAGATCTTACCCGGAAAATCTTGTAGATGCCTTGCAAATGATGATTTATCTTGTCTCGATCAATTTGAAGTGATATTGGCGAAGTACCAAGTCGAAACGATTTGCCTAGGTGAGGTAGCACGCCCTTCTTACCTTCGCAGTCAAACTTACCGAAGTGAGATTTGCTACGCAAGAAAAATGAACTATAGATGTAAGAAAAACATAGAGCATATCAAAGATCAAAGATACTATTGAAAAAAAACCCTTGATTATGAAAACGTCTTTAAGAGAAACGAGTTGGGAGATCCACAAAAACGCCCCAAGAGAAAACACCCTCCTGCATGCAAAACGCTATCTTCCAAAAGTATTTGATACCTCGGAAAAATATTTCAAATGCTAAGCAAGATAAACTTTCCAATCATAGACAAGAACATCCCACAAAGAAGATCCAAGAATTTATGCAAAAATCTCTTTATTCAAATATCCGGAGCCAAGAGTGCAAAATTTCTTGATGGGATACAATGAGGAGGGTCTCTTCTTTATATAGATTTCGAGAGATACAAACCCTAACTTTCTTTTTCATCCAACGGTTGAGATTAAAACATCATCAACGGTGGAGATCAGTTTTACATGGATCAATACATGGATCAATATGACTAAGTCAAGAGGGGGGCAACTTACCTCATAAAGCCCTTTTTTACACCATGATAAATCATTATTTGTGCAAATTTGGCACTTAGGAGACATGGGGGGGTCGTTAGGGGGGTCCCCCCATACATATTTCTAAAGATACAACTTGATTTACGCACTTTTATTTTGGCCATTTTGACCAATTTCTCCCTATGGTGGACGTTCTCCCTAAGAGTCAAAATAATAATCCAGAGCATGAAAATTATGAAACTGGCGTAGAAGTGTCCGAAGAGCCATAATAAATCATCTAGAGAAATTCCCTTGCCATTTCCTTGACCCGACAAGCCAAATCGATTTTCTTAGTGAATTTCCTAGTTAATTTTTGGTGTTACATTCTCTGGAAAATAATAAAATCATCATAACTCTATCTAGGCTGAGAACTGGAGCAAACTGACTGCATTGGATGATCTGGAGACATAGAAGAATGATATAAGTGACTACTCATACCCCTTGAAACACTGCACTGCTCTAGGAGAACCAAACATACTGCCATCTGTAATAAAATTTGATCATTTGGCTAAAAATAAAGTGATAATAATCACTTTTCAGGAGAACTGGGGCCAAAATCTCAAAACTCAAACCACAGTATTGGTCCTGGGCATGTCTGGAGCAAATATAGACCATGTATTGTATTTTTTCTTGGGAACCGTGCTTGACTTGGTAAAACTGTGTTGACCAGGTCAAATTACCTAAACTGAAGGTGAAAAACTGTATCCATATGATCCTGGAAGCATCCAGGGTAAGAAATGCTCCAATGGTGTATATAAAAACCAAGCTTAAATCAATGTTATTCATAATCATGGTGGCAATAATAATTATAGTAAAAGATATACCTGTGCTTCTGAAAAATCTTGGAACTTTTTGGAAGTCTACTTGTCCATGTCTTATTTACAAAGTGTAAACATTGTGCTATTGCTGGGTGAGGATGGAAAACAAAGGCTGAGGCAAAGAGTAATGACTTTAGATTGACTTTGACTTTGTGATCTCTTCGAATAATGACAAGTACACACAATCAAAGTGACATATGCATGACAGATAAACAATAGGGAATGGTGGTGTCTCACAAGTGGATGAGTTGATCTAAAAATTGTCCATTCAACTTTGACAACATGTCTACGACTCACATCCAATCCAAAGATCAAGCTCCGTGAGGATCTTTTCTAGGACCCTTGCGTTGACTACACAAGAAATTGTAGTGAAGAGATCCTAGGGGACACTTAGAATTAGCTGTCCCTTACTTCATCTCACATCAAAACCCGTAGGCTCTGTGAGGAATTAATCATTACATTTCAATAAGATGGCCAACAGTTTTTAGTTTTTGCATTTGTTTATCCACTGCTTTATTTGGGCCTTTAACCATTTCACTTCATAGCCCTTTTTGATTTGTGTCTAAGACTCTAAAGACACAATGTGCAACTTTATTTGTGGGCTTGCATTTCATAATATATAGCATATAATACATAATGCATGCAATGATGGTAGACACATTGCTTGAAGTTTTAGCTGACAACTCTTCGGGCAACTAGGGGGAATATCCACTGTCAGGACTGGTGACGCCTTTCACACACCTGGGGGGGAACGTGGCAGAAATCTTCAAGCCACTCGGTGTGTCCTTGGGGACAAGTATCGAGTCAAGGCTGTCACCTTGTTCTTGACTCCTTTGTTTAGGCCAACTCGTAACAAAGCCAAGGGGGGTAGACCTTATTAGTTGCTAAGGTTGTTAAGGCTTTAATATGATGGTGGTTATTTAGTTGTTTAGGAGTTTTGAAAATAAATAAACAAATGAACAAGATACTTGCAACAAAAATATTTAAATCACAACAACATATAGATCAATGTATGATATATTAAAGCACACAGAAGCAGATGATTGTAAAATGTAAAGAACCAGTGCCAAAATGGAGTCCACAAATAAAACATGCTATTATATTGCTGAAAGAAAAGTGTTACAAGTGCTCTTGGTCAGTTTTAAGTTAATGTGGAGATGCAATGTTCCGTTTTTTATAAATAGGGAATTAACCGAGGAACTTTAATACCGGGAGCATATTAGGACAATTATTCAGTCATCAGTATAGTAAAGAGGGCCATCAGAGTTATTATCATAAAGCATGCGAAGCATGCAGGCCTTATTTCTTCAATCTTAAAGTCAACGAGAAATTAGAATTGCATGCATGCAAAAGTAAATCGCAAACCCTAAAAGTGACATGGAAACCCTAAAAGTACATGCTAAGCTATTTAAGAAGGGTTATTGGACCAAAGAACATATCCATGATTATTATTATTGAGTTTGGTTTCTAGAGCAGCAGCAGCAGGTGCAACAACAAGTTGGGGTTGGAGACGAAGGTCTTCATCTAACAAGGGGTTTCGACAGTGAAATCTATCTGCCCTAATCACTTCAGGATAGATCATCTAGGTCTGTCACTAGTTATTCATCGTATTCATTCATCTTCAACAATCTAGTATATAGAGAGAGATTTATTGCAGGTTCTTATTTGCAGCTGGGGTTTCGCTGGAAATCTCCAGAGTAATTCGCTGGGACATAGAATCTCAGTTTTCTTCCTGCATGTCATCACTATGCTTCTCAGTAGGCTACACATCCTCATGATCATAGTCATCTTCTTCAGAAAAAAGGTCACAAGGTAGTAAACCTTCCCAACTATCATCATTATGCTCATTAGTAGGATTAGTGCTAAAGTTTTTAGTGAGATCATCCAATTGCTGACTATAATCTTCAACTTGACCCCGGGTTTCTATGGTGACAGGATGGAGCTGTCCAACTGTGTTAATGTATTCGGGCTCTCTTGAATATTGTTTTGTCTCTCTCCAACTTTCTTTGGAAATATCATGCATGTCATCTACACAGTTTATGTACTCAGGCTCGCTTGATGATGCTTCAGGACCACAACCATCCGGAAAACCATGCTCCTGAACATAACATGCATAATAACAAGAAGATTCTTCATGAAGGTCTTTACATGCCCTGCAAAATGGTTTATACTGTTCAACCATGTTAGCGGCCTCTAGCTGATGAGGACGCCTCTGCTCATGGTTGGGAGGCTTTCTCTGCCAAGTTGCCTTGGCAGGAAAGGTTCTAGGAGTGGAGTGAGTTTGAGTTCTTTCCATTGTGATCACCCTATTTTGAATTTCTTTTAACTGTGTTAAGTGTTTCTGCTCTTCCTCCTCCATATTTCTCTTCATCTCCATCATTTGTTTTTCATAGGCATCCTTCATAGCTGATAAAGGATCCTTGTCTTTTGGTTCACTGATTTTCAACGGAGTTGAAGACCTTGAATAACCATGGAGGTTAGATTCACCAGATGACTGCATGTTCAGATCAATCTTGATTGCCATCTCCTGAGCCTGGAGCAAGTTAGCAGGCTCCTTGTCTTAGATCTGGTACTGCATTTTGCCACTAAGTGCCTCAATGTAATAGACCAGGATGGTTGGTTTAGTTGGGGCATACTCAGTAGGGATGGCATTTGATAATTCCGTGAACCTAGTGTTGAACTCGTCCATTGTTTTTGTGTCTTTCTTCTTTATGTTGGTCAAGGACGCAAGTTGATGCCGAGATTCTTTCTTTTCACCGAACTTGTTGATGAAAGAAGTTTTGAAAGCTTCTAGACTATTAAAGGAATTGTCTGGTAAATTGCTATACCAGTCGCCCGCCTTTCCATCTAGAGATAGAGCAAATAACTTCATATACACGTCATCATGTTGGCTGACCGGATCATTGACATAAGCATTGATACACCTAGAAAAGTTCCTGAGGTGCATGGCGGAGGTAATGGCATCAGTGCCTGTATATATCGGGAGCTTCTCGACAGCTTTGTTTGGAAGACGGTGGGGTTGACCTGCTATCTGAGAAAAGTCAAGCTAAGTAAAATACTCGCCCATTATGTCAGAAACAGTGGTATTAGTGTTTTCAGGAAATAAAATGTGGATCTCTGAAATAGACTCAGATCCAAGTTCTGCAAGGATCCTGCGAGAAGATAGTTTGTTTAATCTCCTCCTTAAGACCTTTTTGTGGTCAGGGATGAAATCGACCAAACCTACAGAGTTTCTTCTAGTAGAATACCTTGAAGTGTTAACTGACAGTGGAGTCACTAGGTGGATTTAAGTCTAACTTTGGAGAGTATTGGACTAGAAATCTACCAAAAAGGATAAAAAGGTAAAAAACTAAAAGAAACAAAGGTCGTCCAAGAACAAAAAGATTTGTCCCCGGCAACGGCGGCAAAAGATGTTGTTCGCCGATTGCACACCAGCAGCAGAAATCTTCCGAAAGCCGTCTCCTCACTTAGGAAGAGTGGGAGAGGTGTGACCTTGGGGGCAAGCACAGAGCTAGGTACTGTCACTTACTCCTAGCTCCTCCGTTTAGGCTAACTCCTAACGAAGCTAAGGGGGGTAGTCCTTAACAAAGAGTTTTCTATGGCTCAATGTTTAAGTTAAGTTTTAAATGTTTTCAGATGCGGATGGGTGTTGTTTAGGAGTTTCTGTGATTTTAGATGATTAATATGATGAATTGAGCACAAAACAAAGCAATCCACGTTGCTATCACTGGAATTAAAAGATAGACAAATATATGAGCAATTCACGAAAATAAATAAAGCATTCACAGATATGACTTATAATCAAACATTCAATGGACAATGGCTCAGATTATCAACAATGCTAAAAGATGGAACCAGTGCTTATGGAGTAAAATTATCGGAGATGCTTCGTGTTTAGAAAGATGTGAATCCCAAAAGATGCTAGTGAATGTTAGGTTTTGCAAGTGCTCTTGGTGATTTTTAAGAGTTTTTAACAGTGGTCTTGCTTTAGGGTGTCAACAAAAAGGTTTATCAAAGCCGGGAGACTCTTCTAAGTTGCCTCCATTGAAGACATGTCGGGGCCGCCTAGTATCCCAGGCTAATATTGTCAAGTGACCAGCTAGCCGAGAATCTATGACAGCGGGAGGTTTCGGCGCCTCTACTAGGAAGTACTTTGGAAGAATCCCTACAACGCCGGTGCGTTGGTTATGGGGTGTTTAAGTGTTATTGGGTTACTCTTGCGGGGTTTAAAGATCCAGTGCCGTTTCTGGGTACTCCGATGTAGGATTGGTCAGAGCATACTCCGGCAAGGAGGGAGGGGGGTTAATTAATTAAAGAGGCGCGAGTTGCAAATTTTATTAAGTTAATTAATTAAAACCCTCTGACAGAGAGCGTTTTTGACCTCGTCTTATGACAGTGGTTCAAAAGACTTAGCTAATCTAGATGAAACTAATGCAAGGGTTGTGCAAACTTAAGATGCTCTCCGATAGAGAGTGCTCTTGACTTGTGTTTCTGTAAGTTCAAGAGTCTTATTTATGGATGATTTGATTAAACAAACACAACAATTAATATGAAAGGTGGTTGATTAAAACTCTTCGACAAAGAGCACTCTTGATCCACCTTATGGTGAGATTCAAGAGATTTTGGTTCTTTTAATGATTTAACAATTTATAACAAGATACCAACAAGCAATGATGAATATTGCAATTAGTAAGAATGAAACTAAGTCTAATCAAAGAACTAAACTAAGTGTTTAAGGAAAACTATACTACTAAGTATATCATGAAAGTGAACACAAGACACACTTCCCCAAAATAGGGGAAGTAGAAAAGGAAGGAGACTTGCTCCCACTCAGCTTTTTTTATTAATCTTTTACAATGATGATGTGTTCTTTGCTTCTTGGAAGAACAGAGAAAGAAGAGGGATAGCAGTCTTTTTGTTCTTTTTGCACTCCTTGTTCGTTTGTGGCCTTTGGGCTCGCCTTCACCTGTTTGCAATCTAAGAGCTCTAGACACACACTTGTTATGATATTAGTTGATCAAAAATAACTTTAAATTTAATCTACAAACTTGCTACAAACACTTACCCAAACTTACCGAAAAAAAGGAAGAAAAGAGGCAGGAAAAATGCAAGGTAAGAGGGGTGAAAAAATGGTGAAAAGAGGGGAAAAGACAAGTCAAAGAAGACTGGAAACTGAGTGGGAAAGAGGGCTGCAAATGAGGGTGAAAGAGGCTGAAAGTACAGCCCAAAAGATGGTTGAAGAAAGGGATGGAAAGGGGCTGCAAAAAGTGGAAACAAAGAGGCAAAAGATGGCTGTCCAAAAGGGTAAAAATGGGGAAAAGTGGACGGCGAACAAAAGGAAGGAAAGGCTGCAATTGAGGGTGAAAAAGGCTGAAAGTATAGCCCAAAAAGATGATGGAAAGGGGCTGCAAAAAGTGGAAAAAAGGAGGCAAAAGAGGGCTATCCAAAATGGTAAAAAGTGGAGAAAAGTGGACATCGAACTAAGGGAAGGAAAGGCTGCAAATAAAAGGCCCAAAAGGCTGAAAATAAAGCACAGGGCAGCCAACCGGGGCAAGGGCTAAGTGAATGAATGTTCACTTTAGCCCAAACGTGCCCTAATCCCAAGAAAATAAAGATTTTTTAATTTGAATGATGAATAAAAGCAAGGAGAGAATGGTCAAACCTGTGGATCTTTTTAAAGCACTTGGATCTCGTGAAGCATGCAATTACTGGAAAAACGAACTTGACCCCAAGAGAAGAAGATGCAGCTGAGCTCGAACTTCTGCTTGGTTGGATGGAAGGATCTGCAAAATAACACTCATAGACTTGCCATACAAAAGATTAGATCATGTATTGTTCACAAATTGAAATAAAGAAGAGCATGAACTACAACTGAATAAAACAATGCTCTTTTTTAAATTCTAGAAGTAAATCAATAAACAACTAACTTGCAAACCGCAAATACCCGTTCTTATGTGCTTACGGAAGCCTTCTAAAGCATAACATCATAATCTCAAATAGACAAGAAATAAAAGCATTAAAACAACATCACCTCATCCATCAAGTGTAATCATCCAAAGAATCACACCACGTGAGCCTGCAAAGCCTTAATTTAATTCCAATGGTTGCATAAAAGCAACAAACAATTACAAAAGTTTCACTAGAGTTTCTCTATACAAAAATCCATCCGAATAGAGCTAAAGGAGCCTCTATTTGTACAATGAGAGAGTGCTAAAACCCTAAAACCAATCCTCAAACCCTAACCAGCCTGGCCACTAAACATAGATGCCAGACCTAAATCGGAGAACCGGGAGTGAGGGGAGGCCTCCACCCAGGCAAGGCGCCCCCACTCCAACCCTAAACACTGAAATCCATCCACAGATGAGCCCACACGTGTGGAAGGCACCCTCAGGAGAGAGAGGGGCATGAGCTGTTGAAGGAGGCACCCTACTGCATAAGAAAGCTGCCTGCTAGGTCTGGAAACCTACTTTGTTAGGTATGGAGGAGCCACTGCCAGGTTTGGGAAGCCTGCTGATGGTGTAAGCTTCAGTCTTCACCTCGATCAAATCACCGGACCAATGAGTGCTCTCCATCTCATTCTTTAGCTGGAGATGACATGTCTGCTAATTGATAATAAATTAATTGCTCTCTTAATGATGACTGAAGCCGAGTTATGATATCTCTAATCATCATAAGTGCTTCATGAGATGTCATTTAGCCTTTTATTTTACTAAATTTGGATTAATTTGGAGTGTTTTAATTTTCTCCAAAATAATCATTTTTTAATAAAAATTCATTTTTTACTCAAAACTGACTTTTTTGAGAAAAAAGGCATTATGTGTCCGATTGTTGATTTGAAAATTGGTTCTGACTGGCTGGCTAATCAAGAATGATTTTTGGCTTAAGGTTAGAGTCTTCAATCACTGAATTCGAAGTCCAGATGACCGACTTACCACGAACGGGTTTTTTCCATTTAATTTATGGAAAAATTAACCAAAAAAACTTAGGAAAAGTAATTAAAAATTAAAAAAATTATTTTTTTCCCGTTCGAAAAAGATTTTTTCGAAATTTTTTTGTGTGTCTAGATGACTTAAGACATGACCATGATCTACCTAAATAATGTCTAGTAGGTTTATAACACTCAGTTGGGCTCTAATAACCCCCCAAGGCCCAGAACTCAACATCGGGCATTCCAGCTTTGGAGGAAGCGGGAGAAAACCTCGTCAATTATACTCGGCTGAAGGCAAAGCATAATTGTCAGGGGCAAAAAACTCCTTGGAATACCTTATTTGAGATTCTACGTCTCAGGAGACCGAACCACTCAAAAATACCCTACTAGCACATTTTATTACAAACCCCGCGGGGCCATGGTCAAAATTATTCAAATAAAAAACTAGCTAGCCAATATTGGCTAGATATGCAGTCGGATCAACTGATACACTGGAATTAGACTTTGAACAAGTCTGTCAACCGGCGGCTCCTCAGGTAACCCAACTATGGTACAAAAAGTTGGATAACACCTTCTTTCTATAAATCTTTGCCCTAGTTTAGCTATAATTTAGGGCCATTGGCCCGACACCTTGCATGCAAATTTTTATTCAGTATTCTTGCACATTTTGAGAGTACAAGTAAGCCCTAGAATAGTGAAACAGTAGAATATCACTATTTGGGATATTACAGTGGTATCAGAGCATGATCCTTGCCAGCTGTGGGCACATAAACAATTGAATAAAAGTGTATGTTGATGCATGCTTGTACATGTTAAAGCATGTCAGTGATATTGGTGAAGTGCATGCCAGAACAAAGGTTTTTCTTTGCCAACTTGTGAGAACATGAAGTCAATGAGAAGGATCTTGACTGGAAATTTGTAGAGGTTAGCAACACTTCAACACTTGCCTCGATATCAAGAGTATCTAGCCTTGGGTGATGAGGTATGTGCAACATTGTCTTTTCAAGATTATTACACGATCAAGTTCGGGAGCCACCCTAAGGATTTGAATGAGGATCTCCTTAAAGGCATAGTTGTGGGAGTGAAGAAAGATGAGCATGAAGTACAGGTTGTTGGTGAGTTTGATTTGGAGTTAACAGTACATGATGAGGATGTGCATGAGGAGATAACATTAAATCCATCCTGTGAGTCAAGCGACACAAGCACATTTGCTAGTCAGATTGTGGACAAGCCGTGTGATGAGTTGGAGTTGGTATACTCTTCATCATCTACATCAGGAGTCCAGACAGTTATGACCGGCAAAATACATCTGGTGCAAGGTAATGAGCACAACAGTCGAGACAGTGGGCAGTCACATATTGAGGTTAGGGAGAGTTTATACATGCATGAGATAGAGCTTCTAGATGAAAGTCACCGAAAGAAGATCGAACGTGTTAAAGAAAACATTCTAGCAATGAAAGAGAGGACCAAGATACTCCGAGACACCATAGTATAACGAGATGTTGAGCTTATAGTTCTTTGAGTTGTATGTATCAAGTCAGCAGTTAGGCTTTCTAGTATTGAAGAGTAGTTGGATTCCTTGATGGGGTAGCAGGAGAAAACATACTATTGCATTTCAAAGCAGTCCTCTTCAAGAGTACATATACAAGGCTTGCAGTAGCTTGAGTCCAGATTTGTATAATGGCGGATGGTTTTCACAGGTTGGCCAGAATCGAGAAATTGGGTAGCAGTATATGAGCATTCCAGTTGAAATCAGAAAGGCAGAATGTCAGCTTGGTAGGATTATTCCTTGTGATGGTGCTTATTGACAAGGTCCTTTTTGGGGGTTGGATGAGAAAGAGATTAAGAGTTGGTGTCCTTGTAATATCCCAAATCCCGATATTTTCTATTTCTATGCAAATCTACTGAAACAGCCGGGCATGCAAACTACCATGCAAAAATTCCCTATTTTATAGCTAAAATTAGGGTTAGGGTTTGTAGGATAGAATGTAACACTTACCACTGATAAGCTGGCTGAAATGCTTCTGAGAGAATATGCATGCATCAAGAGCCAATTTGGAGATGACCTGGTACCTTTTGCCTCCGGTGATACCCCAGCAGCACGAACCCAAAATCAGCTAAGGGTGACGTTTTCAGTGAAGGAGGTGTCCGCTGAAGCTGAGAATTTGCAGGATTGGTAGTCTTCCCCTGCCGGAGAGAATGCCTGACACATGCGGAAGTTCTGAGGTCTCTAGGCATGCTAGCGAATTGATCTGGAGGTTTAGCTGCTCACGCCCCCCTGATCCCGAAATTGCTGATAACTGCTCAGGATGAGCAAAGACCGGAGTTGATAATCACCGGGTACTGGATTATGATACCGATGATGAGAATGATGCCTGGGTTCTGAAGGTAAACTAAGATCTGAAGACGCAGCGAATGATTTGGGGCTTTCCAACTGAAAACCCCCTTACTGCTGCACACGTGCCCTTGCAAACAATCTTTGATGGATACTGGATAACTATTAAGAAATGAATAACTTGAAGAGAGGATGGTGAGCCTAGATGGTTTACCCTGGATGAGACTAGGGCAGAATCCAGATATCTTACTGCCGAAACCCCGTTAGTTGAAGACATCGTCTCCAACCCCAACTGATGTGGCCGCACGCTGTGCTGCTACTCAAGAGCTCCAAAATCAATAATCATCAAAAGTAAAGTCTCCATTCACTTTATCTTTCTTTTATAACTTTCAACTGCGAAAACCCTAACTTTTGACCTAATTAGGTCACTTTAATTTCTAATTTGCAGTTGACTTGCATGCATGCGCATGGAGACTTAAATGGGTGCATGCATCATTAAATAATGCTTAGATGTCATGCATGTCGGTGGCCTTTGGCCTCGATGGCCCTCTTTGACCTAATGGTGATATCATATTGATGCCCTAGATTTTCTGTAGATGGCATCAGTCTTCAGTTGATTCCCTAATTGTCAGTAACCGCTCGAACCCACAGGACTCACATAGGTTTGCGGTCAGATGAGGACATTACAGTCCTATTGAGTGGGCGATTTTTTGGAAGACATTCCTAGCCAAGAGTATAGTCCCACAAGAGCCTTGGGATATTTGGGATGAAAGATGCACAAGTTTGCATTGGGATCTAGGTGGGAGACCTTACGAGGGATGGATACAATGTTTACTGATGGGGTTACTTGGGAGTCTACAAGATGCTCCTTGTGTCGATACTACGCAGGGTAGCGGTGGATGCATTTTGACCTCTACAATTCTCAGATTGATTTGGGACCCTTGGATTACAGTGACTGGCAGTTTGGTGATTGCTAGAGGATGCTTTCAGGAGGTCTCTTGTGATGGTACCTCGTTTACATCGTGGTTAGTTACTCTACTTATAGGAGGCTTCCATGGGATATCTTGTGATGGTACAGTGCAGTGCAGTGCTTTGAGCAGAGGGTGCTATAGATCTCCTAGGATAATTTGGGATCCTAGGATCATCCCCAGATTCAGTTTGTTTAGTTTGATTGATTGTGGAGTTGCGTTGGCATTGCTTGAGGACAGGCAATCTTTGGCGAGGGAAGACTGTAATGTTTCGTTTTTTATAAATAGGGAATCGACTAAGGACTTTTAATACCGGGAGCATATTGGGACAATTATTCGGTCATCAGTATAGTAAAGAGGGCCATCGGAGTTATTATCATAAAGCATGCAGACCTTATTTCTTCAGTCTCAAAGTCAACAAGAAATTAGAATTGCATGCATGCAAAAGTAAAGCGCAAACCCTAAAAGTGACATGCAAACCCTAAAAGTACATGCTAAGCTATTGAAGAAGGGTTATTGGACCAAAGAACACATCTTTTATTATTATTGTTGATTTGGAGTATTTGAGCAGCAACAGGGTGTGTAGCAACAATAGTTGGGGTTGAAGACAACGTCTTCAACTAACAAGGGTTTGGGAGTGAAATATTTGCCCTAGTCTCCTTCAGGGTAGGCCATTCAGGTCCACCATAAGCTTTCACCTTATTCGTCTGTATCCAGTGATTCAATATTCCCAGGAAGACTATTTGCAGGTTCACGTGTGCAGCCGAGGATTTAGCTGGAAAACCCCAAAGTATTCGTTGGGTCTCTGAATCCCAGTTCCTCTTCCGTATAACAGTTTCATCTTCATCAGCAGGGTCACTCCATTGCCTTGAGTGATTATCAGTCATCAGTTTGCTCATCCAGAGTAGTTATCAGCAGATCCGTGCAGGTGGGGGCGTGAGCACCAAATAGGAGGATCAATTCGCTAGCTAGCTTAGAGGGGTCAAAAACTTTGCATGCACTGGTCATTCTCTCAGGCACGGGAAGATCTACACCCTGACAAAATCTCAGCTCCATTAGGCAACTCCTTCACCAAAAACGTCACCTTTAGCTGAGGAGAGGATTTCTTACTGCTAGGCGGTAACACTGGGAAGGAAGCATCATTTCCTCACCAGTCCAACTCTGTATGCATGTATCTTATCTCTGGAGTATCATCAACTTGATTATCAGTGGTAATTGTTTACCTTCTTTTTGTAAATCTTTGCCTTAGTTTAGCTATAATTTAGGGCACTTTGCACGACACCTTGCATGCAAATTTTTATTCAGTATTCTTGCACATTTTGAGAGTACAAGTAAGCCCTAGAATAGTGAAACAGTAGAATATCAGTATTTGGGATATTACAGGAGATGAGTTGATTAACTTATTGGGGGAAGGGAACTCCAGATATACCCTAGGGTACGAGGAGTATGTCTAAAACCATTATCTGATGCGGCTCCCCGCAAGGAATATGTGGGCTGGTTAGAGTCTCGGAGACGTGTTCAACACTACACCAACAAGGGTGTAGCCTAACGGTGTCTTGAGGTCACTACCTAGTTGTTCTCGCTTCCTTTGTGGATTTTGCCACCGCAACGGATTAATTCGAGGCGTTGGATCTTCCCTTGGGAGGTTAATTGTGCCGTGAAGACTAATTTATCTAGTCACCCACGTTGCTTTTGATGCAGACTAATTTATCTTTCCTTCTGCTTTTTGTTGCTTTTGATGCAGCCAACAATGAAGAGCATTCACAACGGAGTCCAAAAGATTTTAAAGATTTTATAAGTGGTTTTCTTTTAACAGAAGAAAAGTGACCTCCAAGGATCTCTTTCGGTTCAAGTGAACCGCTATTGGAAAAGCAAGGAGGGGTTGATTTTATTAACGTTTTTTGTAAGACAAGAAAAGTAAAAGCTGTGAGACTAGTTACTACGGCAAGGAATATCTTTTCTTCGGTAGATCAATGTCGGGTTAGTATTACTTTTAACAACCAAAATAGAAAAATGATGCATCAAAGGAAAAGAAAATACAAGCAAACTACACTACTTCCTACGACAAAGAGTATCTTTTTGCCAATCGAATAGATTCTCTTGGGTAATTCGGTAAAGCAATGCCAAATTAGTTCAAAAATTAAAGTAAAATTTTTAATGATTGCGTTATAATCAAACTAAAACTAATCTAAAAACTTGCAAAACGTAAATAATCACACAGAGGGCAGATATAGGTTTCCCCCAAATGGGGAAAGGGGGTTGTGGGTGTTGATGTATTTGTAACTTCAGAATGTATTCGCTTGTATATTTCTTATTGTATTTCATTATACCCCGATGGAGACGTTTGTTCCTTCGATCGGGACAGTCATTAATATAATAAAGTCATGTAAAGTCATCGAGGTTAACCCTCCGTTGCAAGTCGGGGCAATAGTCCCCATAGTTGAGGTGTATTAGGGTTATTAGACTCTCCTAGTGAGGTCGGCCCTGTAAGAGTAAAAGTCAAGTGGAAAACAAGTATAAATAGAGAGTGAGACTCTCTATTTGGAACACATACTCACTGAACAGTAGGCATGAGTGAGAGAGGAGTAGCTCGCACAAGTGAGAGAGAGAGAACAGCTGGTGGAGATAATCTTTGTGTCTTTGGGTCTTACTTTTGCTATTGGTGCTCATTCTATCTCTGAGGAAGTTGCGGGGTTTTCTCCTTTATGGTTTCCTTAAGGAAAATTCTGTGTCTCTTGTCTCTTGTGATTATTGCTTTGCATGTTATTCTCTTAGATAAGATCCTAGATCATATTGATTAAATTATAAAAATCGAACATGAAATCAGAGCTAACCTGAGAAGAAGACACTGTGCAGATGCAGAAGCTAGGGATTCTTACTTTTTGGGTCTCTCTCCATAGATCATCAGCAAAATGAGGCTAGGCTAACTCTCCATTGAAGGGCGCATCTTTCTGTCGAAGCAGAATTTGATTCCGGACATTTTTAGTTTTTGACCTGTCACTACTGCGGGAAGTTATGGCTTTTCACAGAAGAGGAATTTTTGAGTGAGCCCAGCATAGGATTGCTCTCCTCATCAAAATCGAAATTTAGAGGCCAAGATCGAAATTTTTGGTTGGGTAAAACTCCACGAAAGTCAAACCTTAATTTGACCCCGGACTAGAAAAGCCTAAAAGACTAAAACTAGTCATTTTGGTGCATTCGCTATATCTCGAGATTGGAGAAGGCTCAGGAGTCGAAACTTTTACTGGCGGAAGATAATATCCTGATCTACCCTGTTTAAAAGTTTCAGCCCCAGATTCGCTATATTCTGGGAGATACGATTTCTCCAAATCAGGGTTCCAGCCTCTCCATCGATTCATCCCTAAACATGACACCTAGGGAAAATTGCTATATCTTGGGCTACGAAGGTCCAAATGAAATTTCGCAAGATGTTCTAGATAGGGCACATACTGTACTTTTCTGTGGTAAAAGATTCAGATCTGAAGGTGAAATAGTGGCATGTGGTAGTATGTACAAGTTTGCTATGTTGAACAGTCCTGAAACAAGTGACGTTGGGAAAACTCTCATAAGTCCCAATTGGTGAAACCGTTTCTACTCAGACCTGTGGTGTTGGAAAGAGGACAGACGAGGCTATCTCAGTACGAAATTTAAGACACAGAGGAGTAGTACTTTCGGAGATACGGCAGAAACAATAGCAGACATTTCTGCAGAAGAAATTGGAAAACTAGGGCTTCCTGTTTCGAGAGCTTCCCTACACTGTTTTTAGAAAATGAGTACATTGGATAACTTGCCTTGAAGAGGCCCATCTTTCTATCCAATCAAAAGTTTGAAATTCCAAGTTTTGAAAATTAGGGTTTTTGTAACAAACCCTAGATTAGTCAGCTCCGGAACCATGATGGACACCTCTAATCAGTAAGATCTAAATTTTTGCTGTTTGCATTTGAGGTTCTCATTTCAAAATGACTAATCACACCAGCTTGATGACAAGTTTGGTGAAGCTGACAACTTCCAAGCGTGGAAGTATAGGATTTCACTGGTTCTTGAAGAAATGAATTGGACACCTACATAAGTGGAGAGGTTATAGTTCCAGAGGGAGATGGGGCTAAGGCTAGAGCTAAGAAAATCATTGCAGATTTTATTAAAGATCATCTCATTCCTCATGTGTCATCCTTGAAGAAACCAAAAGGAACTGTTCGATGCTATGACGAAGCAATCGAAGAAGAATAAGATATTGTTATAACCACCTTGAATGGCCTCTCAAGATCATGGGATTCAGTCATTCGAGTAATGTGTGACAGAAGGAAGTGATTACCTTCAACAGACTGGGAAGAGCGCACACAAGAAGAAGCTCGACTTATAATAAGAGAAGAGAAAATGAGAGCAATTGAAGATCAAGCTTTCACGATCCAAAGAAGATTCCTCAAGCAATGAGTAATATGAAGGACTCAACTCTTGAAGAATCTCTTATCCATCTTAGCATTTGGATAAGAAATGATGTTGTTATGAATGAAGAAGATGATGAAGCTGAAGGCCTAAGAAGGAGTCTACCCACGAAACGAATAAAGATAAGTATTCAATTGCCATTTCATGATATTATTTGGTTATGCATTTGTTTATATTCAGTTGATGTGTTATGCATGATAGAATGTTTGCATTAATGATAGTATACTACTAATATGCACGTGATGGGTAAGTAGCCCATGGTGCTATACAACTCTCCATTGCTACTTATTTAGAATGAAATCTCTTTGCCGACATATTGGATTAGTGCACAATCTCAATGATGTCATGGTAGAAATGGAAGGCATCTAGAAAGTTTCTGTGAGTTATGGATGAATGTTGTATTGGCTAAAATAGTTGCATGATTATATCTTTATGCATAAGAATTTGCCATTATGAATAGGCCTTATGAAATGTTTCTAACCATACAACTAATGCATTTGACTTGTAGGAAAGATCGCACACAATCGCCTACAAGAAAAGAAGGATGAGACTTGGTCCAAAGAACAAGTGACGACAATTCAAGATTCACTCTAATAATCCAAGATGAAGAATAATATGACGATGCTTTCAAAGAAAGAAAAAGGTCCCAGACACAATGCAGTTATGTGACATTGTTGAGCGACATCATTGATGCAGAACCTTCCAGCTATGAAGAAATAACCAAGAAGAAATGGAAGGAGTGCACCAGTTTAAGAAGAATGATGTCTACGATGTGGTATCAAGACCTGAAGGGAAGTCCGTAGTGTTTTCCATATGGATCTACAAGATCCAGCATGGAGTAGATGACAACATCGTGGGATACAAGGAAATACTAGTAGTAGAGGAAGCGACTTGTCACTCCAGTACAAAATGTTTCAACACATAGAGTACGAAAGGAAGAGGGAGAATGATGCTCTGCTTCAGAGGGAGTGACTACAAAAGATCTCGAGGTTCGACATGGTATGACAGGATGGACAGATTACTGATGGCTCTAGGATTTATTGAGAGTAAAGCAGATTCCAACCTTTACTTCAAGGTTGAAGGCGGAAGACCAATGATGCTCCTATTATATGTCGATGACTTGTTCTTGACAGGAAAATAGGAACTCATTAAAATTACAAGAAGGAGACTTGCTACCGAGTTCAAGATGAAAGACTTGGGTATGATGCACTACTTTCTAAGCATGGAGGTGTGGTAGAATGCAGATGGAATCTCCCTTGGACAAGGGAAGTATACAGTAGATATCCTGAAGAGGTTCGGGATGATGGACTGTGTTATCACATATATAGTAGCCAGGGCTACCATATTCTATTTTTAGATTCCAGTACATTTTTCAACCAGCTCCCCTACATATGAGATGCTGAGATGAGCATTTATGATGGAACATTATTTGATTGATGGACTATAGTACTCTCCCGTGCAATGACTAGGTCTCAAGACACTCAGATCTGAGGACTGATGCAGTCATTTAGCCATTTCTAGAGAAGTTAGTAGTGCCCAGATTTGCATCAGTGTATTCTCATTGGACAGATGTTGGTTCAGATGGATTATTTACATGTTTATGACTCAGCTTATATTATCTTGTGTTATGGTTATCATTGCTCTTATACTCTTTCTAGTGACATGTATTAGCATTTAGTATCATGATCTGGTGGTCATATAGATATGTGGACTTGGATGTACTGGTATTATGTATTGATGTCCCTACTTAGACCTGGAAGTTCTTGATCTATACTCATTGGTTTTACCCTCCTTAGGGAGAATAGAGGTAGTCATTCCCACCATACTTTGGTTTGCTAGTGTTGGTTTCATTATTCAATGTCTCCACCCATCCATTACCTTCCAGTTATTGTTTCCAACCCGACTTACTACTTGACTTGTGGCATGGAGGACCTTCCCCCACTAGAGCCTCTTTGTTGGACAAGCTTCCCTGTTTATTTGTGTCTCGGCTGTAAGTTGCCCAAGTTGTGTTGGCTAAACCTGAAACAAGTAGCGCTGCCATCAATACAATGTATTTGGAAATGAATGAATATCTTATGAAAAAGCCCATTCATGAAAAATAGTGTTTTTCAACATACATGAATGAAAGGAAAGCCTAATGAAACTGGCTTTGAAGTACATTGAAATTAATATATTAAAACATTCATGAAAAGTAGTGTTTTTAAACATACATGAATGCATGAAGCCTCAATAATAAAAATCCGTGTAAGAAATACATGGACCAAGACTATGGAAAATCAAAGGCCCAAAAAACAATGGTTCTTAAAAGTTATATCCAAAGATTGGTGGCCTTACTTGTATTGATTTGGATTGTGAGCATTTGTCAAGGTGAATAAGCACCTCTGAAGTAGCTTATCCATTTGTGAGACACTACCATCCCCTGTGTTATTGCTTGTCTTGCATATGCTAGAGTGAGTATCCCATTCCCATATCCGAAGTGTCACAGTGTCAAGTTGGTAGTCATCCTTTGACCTGGCCTCTGAATTTTAACCTTCACCCTGCATTAGCAAATTGATTACAACTATGAAGTGAGTATGGTCTTGAAAGTCTGGACTGAGTTATAATAAAAAAATGTAAACCCTATATATTTGGTTGATAGATCGCTAGTGAAATGATTACTACTTGTTATGATTATTACTTGAATGATTTGTAGAGCATGTCTTAACCTTTGAACACTTGCAGCTGATGGATGTCAGCTTGGGTTATATTATATGGTCATTTACAGATTATTATTTTGTCTATCTGGGTATATTGGATATTGTAGATGATCATGCAGAGACCTATAGGGTGTATGAAAATGCACCTTGGATGGATTTGGACTCTCTGAGTCCAATGAGACAACTTGCTTTCAGTTTCGGGCAGTGGCAGAGATGATTTTGGCTCAGTGTACCTTCTGGTGCAGTTTTGCCATATTGGATGGCCTGTCTAAGCAGGGAGATGATTTTCTTGGATCTCCTAGAGTGCTGTATGAGGAAGGTGGGGTCCAGCCACTTGTTTGTACCATATTACCCCCCTCCTAGAGAGCCTGGTGGGCTCAGTTGGATAACGCTGACACCCTAGGAGGCAGTTTTGGGCATATCACGTTTCTCAAGGCAGATTTAAAATAATAAAAATGGCTACTGAAGAATTTGATTTGGGCTACTCAGGCAAGGAAATGGCATGGGATGAGTTTTGATGATGAGTGATGTCTTCCACTCCTCCAGCAGTTTCAGCACTTGGATGGACCCACATCCATTTCTCGGGCATATTTTATTATTTTCTGGAGCTTTTGGAGGCTCACGATTTCCTTAGAGAGGCCCTATTTTGTAGTTAAAAAATTATATTATTTTTATTGTGCCATGGGGACACCTTAGGGGAGTTAGTTAACACTACCTGGACCCACCATGAGCTTCATTTATTTTTATTTAGTGGGATCCCCTCTCCTAGGATGATTTGGTCCATTTTATATTATATTATTGTATTGATCCATGTACTTTATGTTGAGCTCATCTCAACCATTGATTAAAACATTTGGATCTTTTAATCTTAGCCACCCATTTGAAAAGTGGTTATGATTTTGTGTTAGATTTTTATCATTTAAGCAATATGATCTTAGGATCTTATCTGAGAGAATAACATGCACAACAATAATCACAAGAGACAAGAGACAAAGAATTTTCCTCGGGGAAACAATAAAGGAGAAAACCCTGCAACTTCCTCAGAGATAGAATGAGCACCAATAGCTAAAGTAAAACCCGAAAACATAAAGATGATCTTCGACAGTTGATCTCTCTCACTTGTGTCAGCACTTCCTCTCTCACTCATGCGCTTTAGTTGAGTGAGTGTATGTGACAAATAGAGAGTCTCACTCTTTGTTTATGCTAGTTTTCGATTTGACAATTACTTACCAGGGCCGACATCTCTAGGAGAGTCTAATAACCCTAGTGCCTCTGTTGAAATACTGAGAGGGGGGTGAATCAGTATTTGTATTATTTAAAATTTTAATCAAAAGCAGGTTGCTGATCACCAATCACAGCACATCATCAATGTATAAAAATAATGAGATGCACAGTACACAGTGGTTTTTGACGTGGAAACCCAAGTTCTGGGGGTAAAACCACGGAAGCCTTTTTAAAAATAGTTTTCCAGAAATAACTAGAAGGAGGGAACAACCCCCTTATTATATAGACTTCAATTTTCCAGCTTCAACTGGAAGGAGGCTACGACCCCCTGATTTACAGGCTACAACCTGAAGGAAGCTGCCACTCCCTAGTTTTCCGGTTTCAATCGAAAGGAGGCTACGGCCTCCTTTCCTTGCCCCGTCCTGCCACCCTGATAAGAAGAAGATTGTCGAACCTGTGGACCTGTCACTTACCAAACTCTGCTGTTGATAGCCTCTGCACTTTAGTCACTGTCAAATCATCCCTGTAGTTATTACTGCCACATCATCTTGCTGCCCATGTCATCACTGTCATATTAGACATCAATAGTGTTGGTCAAGCTGCTCATCAACACTGCTGGTTACTGTCAAGTCATCAAACATCAAGGTCTTGGCAAGTGCATGCCAAACCTTTGGATAACAAGCTTGTGACTATATATCAACTTTCAGTGCATGCCAACCATCATATCATCAACCTTTGCAAGTATACATCATCATCATGTAGGGTTTGCATCAAGGTGCACAAGGAATGTACATGCCATCATCAATCATACAACATTATATCATCATAAATATATTCTTTACCACTACATTATTCACCATTGTATGCACCATTGCCTCATGACATTGTACATCATAGTAGCTAGGGTTAGTATCATATAAAGGTTCATCATCATCTTCATACCTTGCTTGTCCATTCAATAGATTTGGGCTGTGTATTGAACATATCACTGGACATGTGTGTAAGCATCATCAAATGTAACTAGCACTTTGTATTACTGTATGTTAAGCATATCTCAGGAGTCAAAACATATCACACCATATCATTGTATATTCATCACTGTGTAGTGTAAACATTGTCTAGCAACTGTGTCATCATTACTGTGTAGTATACCTTCTAACTAAGCATGCACAACATCACAATGTTTATACTGTGTGAATTACTGACTTGGCTTACTTTGCATCCCTGAGATAGGAGACTGTCAACTTTTCAAGATTAGGACTGTCACCTTTAGCATTATGGACTGTGATCCTTCAATCTTCAAACATAGGTTGTCATAGCATTAAAAACAGTGTCAAACTTCAAAAGATTTTATACCTATCACCTTCCTTGAGGAATTTCGGGACTGTCATGTGTTTGAGGGACTGTTTGTGTCCATGCTCAACCTCGGATTGTTCTTCCCTTCATAACTGTGGAGATGCTATTGTATTTGCTGGTAAAAACCATCTCGGGTCTTGTTGGCAGTCAGCAACAACCCCTTCATTTTTTATTAAGATGAAGGGAGATCAGCTCTCTTTATGATTTACCTTTAAAAATTATAAAAGAGTGCATTCAGAATTTTCAATTCTGAAGGTACTCTCAATTGTAGAAGAGTAAAGTGACATATTTGAGGTTTATGAAAACATTTTTCATAAACTTGATAATTAGCAGCTGTCAGTTTTATAAATTTTTATATAATCAATTCTATCATTAATTAATCTATCTGATTATATATGTTGATTTAAGAAATTTAAAGAGATAGTATGCTAATTGGGGTTCAACGAAAACACATTTTGAATTTGATTGAAGCTGGTTATTGATAAGATATTATAAGTTCTTAAAATCTCCAGAACTAAAGATGAATTATTAAATTAAAATTCTTATTAAACCTAAAAGTTCACATTTCATATGTAACTTAAATATCTTACCACGACTTTGTAAAATTGTGTATATATAGCTAGAAGAAAAGCAAATAAATGAGTATCATTTTGACATCTTCATATGTTATAGTTTTATAGCTTTGTATCCTATCAAATTCGATTTGGGATATTAATGGATAGGATTTTGTAAAGTTTTAAACTATATTTCAAAATGAAACTTTATGCATATACATGGCTTAAGTGTTAGTTCGGATCATTAGTTAGTTGTAGTGCAAACATTAGGGTTTACTGTTTTGACGCTATATTATTATGTTAATAAACACTACCACCTTTCACGTATAATCCGGAATAAATCATCAATTGACTGCTTTTATGAGAATACATGATCCATATGTCAAATAATTAACACCTGTTACTTGGATCGCTGCGTTGGCATGAAGATTTGGCTAACACCTTTCGTTTAATCGACAGCTGTGAATGTATTAATGAATCGTATCAGCAGGATTTAATGTTGTATATGACTGTTAACCATTCCATTTCGTGACGTTGTACGATCTCATCATGCCAAACTGTGTGTAATCAATGTCTCGATTTACGATTCATGAGTCGAATAATCCCTGATATATAGAATTGGTTGGGATTTACAGTTAGTCATGGTTAGTCATGCATTTATCATAGCAAAACGCTTGCTGTAGTGTTCATCATCGCTAAATTCGATTGAAATGGCCAAACTTAGAGCCCTCATCTCTGTCAGGTATGAAGCATGTGAGGATTTGACATTTCCCATTATGTCTTTTACTTGGGTGCCTATCCCTTCCCTCTTCACGACTCCATTCATTCCATTTCGTAATCAGGATAGTAGTGAGGAAGCCATGGCTCCGCTGAGTCGTTTTGAAATCTCAGGGTCAGAGCTTGTTGAAGCAGATGAGAAGGTTGCCCTGCTATTTGAAAAGGTTGGATGGGGTCAGTTCTTTAGGTGCTTTGATGGCCATAACTTGGAGGTTACCAAACTGTTTGCTCTGAGTTTGAAAGAAAACGTAGCACAGATTGGGGATTTCAGGTTTATCATTGACGAAGACAAAATTGCTGAGGCCACGAAGCTCCCACAAACTGGAGAGCGATGGTTTAAAGGTGGGAAAGTGAATAAGAAAAAATGTCAGTCCTTGCTGTTGCCTTTGCCGGCTAGTGCAAAACTGAAGATTGGGGTTTCGGTTAGGTTCTTGAAGCCAGAATGGCGAGCCTTCTACGAGATCTTGGTCAGGTACGTATCGTGCGATGGACGATTTTTTCACCTACATTATTATCACCTACGACTACTGTTAGCACTAAAACGCTGTAAGCTTAATCTGCCGTTTTACCAATGGCAAAGTCTGAAAAAAATGTCGCATTTGGTTCAAAGTTTTGATAATCTTGATAGAAGTCTATTTCATCATGGTTTAGTCAAAATTATAATACAGCATCAACTGTCTCTTAATGGTAAATCGTGGAATGAATTTTTAATTGAATGTCAATTGGGGCCGACTCAATATTGGCCAAACCCTTCCCCAAGGACCCGTAGGAAACGAAAGGCTACTGTAAAACCCAAGGTTAGTAATGTTCATGAGGCTGAATCAAAGGATAAAGGGCTTGAGGAAGTCAATCCACCTATAAATACTGATATCAGTGATGATGGGGTCGGGAACGTAGCTCCCTGTGACTTTGAAGCAGCCTTGCACCAATCCCCATCTAATAAACGCTGTAGTACTCCTGCAAAAACAGAGGACAGGTTAACAAAAAACAAAGAAGTTAACACTGTTGATCATAAAAATCTTTCTGAGCTAAATACTCCTCATAAACATGGCAATGATTCTATGCATAAGCTAGAACAACTAGCGCAGGTATGCTGTGACAGAGGGGGGTTTGAATCAAAAAATCTTGTGTTCGTTCGTACGAGAAGGGTTACTAGAAGCATGAACAATACACCTACAACTTCTATTCCTATGACTACTCAACAGAGTACTCAACCAACAATTATCCAGCTTGAGGACGCCGTTCCATCGTCGGTTCCCGAAACTACTTGTATGGATGATCCTACTCTTATAAGGAATAATAGTGCAAAATTGACTGAAGACATTACAGAGTCAGGCAGGGCAGAAGTTGCTCCATCGTGTATGGACGCCTACGGTTCAAGCCTCGAGCCATCTTTGGGAGCTTTCCATTACCTGTTCAAGATGTAGAAAAACCTAATTCTTCTCAGGCAGCGGATTCGTGCCATGACAAGGAGGAGGAAACTCTCCAACAAGTCCTGGACAGGGTATACGAGACTAAGATTGTAGAATTGAAAGATGAACTTAAACAGTGTCAATCTAATGCAGCTTTGATAGAGGTGGAAAATAAGACGTTCAGGGAGGAGTTGTTGAACTGGATTAATAGGTGGAAATAAATGAACATAAAAAAGAACCAATATAAAAAGGCAAAAAAATCAATGATAGGTACCAATCAACATCTTGCTTGAACAAATAGAAAAACAAAAGTTAGTGATCATCAGGCTTAAAGCCAAACTAGCCGAAGCCAGAAGAGTGGTTGATCTTCAAAATAGAACTTGATGATTATTTCCATTTTCAGATTACGTGATTTGTTTCTCTGTCAACAGGTAATCAAAGTTTTTTTTTTGCATGCCTGTAAAATCACAGATTTTACAGGCACACATTTAAATTTTGGTTTCTTTTGTTATTTCTGTTATTATTGGTTTTTAAGATGCTTGTTGTTTGTTTAAAACAGGTGGGCATGTCATCGCTATCCTCTACAGTTTCAGGATGTTTCTAATATTCTGGGTTTCAGTTGGAAGACGTGGATGAATATTGAAGACTGGAGTTTCGAAACAGCCACGAATTTGCCAGTTCCTTTAAACCAGCAACTGTTTCAGGCTAGTTGTTTTTGTTGTTATCTTCTGGTGACAAGTGTCTGATAAAAGAGATTCGATACTCTTTGATAGTGATAGGACCCCTATAGTATTGCATATAGCATTTATGGGAAAACTGAATCGTAAGACTGGTAGTATTATATAAGTTGGTAATTTTTATGAGTGAGGGGATGGAGTGACTGAAGCAAAAATACTCGAGAGTCGAAATACTATTTTGATACTAGTTTTGTTCCTGGCTGAAGTTTTATCTTTGGGAATGGGATGTGACTGGAAATCTCCAAGTTGATATCGTGATTGGTATTATTTTGGATACTCTTTATACTTAAGTATATGATCTTCTATCTTTAACATTAATACAGTATACTTTGTTATGCTTGTGTTTATTAATCAGTATTTCACTTTGTCAAAGCAATATTGTATTTGAATTAGTATATTATTGTAACTGATTTTTTCAATGTGTCTACTTTTCGGTGCTACTACTGAAAATTCAAGATATGATGATATATATATATATGTTTATGTCTGTTTGATTTCATTTGTATTGTTGCAATGATTTCATACTGAACATTATTTCCTATTCAAATATCTAATGTTGGTTATTAATTATTAATTGATTAGACATTTCAGAAAATTCGAAGTAATTATTTATTTCAGTTTCTCTGTCAAGTTATTTTATAGCAGAATGATTTAGTGTAGATGATCTAAGTATTTTTATTTAGATCTTATTCCTTATCTTTCTGTTTATCATATTATTAATTGATAATTAATATAATATTCCAAAATCGCTCTCAGCTGAGATAGGATAGATAGGATAGTTTAGATAGTTCAGATTAATATTATTTTAGTATAGTTTACATTTAACAGTTGTTAAATAGGATTTGTGTAATTTTTAGAATAATTTTAATAGTCTTTTATACTTAGAAAATTAAATATAAAAATCTTCAAAAATCAAAGACTTTCCTTAAGAAAGCAATTATAGGACAGCTTAGGTAGTTGAAAATAATTTTAGGGTTTATTTAGACAGAGATAACATTAGGATAGATTTTTGCTGAATTTTAGTTTCTCCTTAAGAGGAAAATTCAGTTGGTAGCAGAACCATAACCTGCGAGATTTTGTTATTCCAAACACACCGGACGCTGCTTTAAGCTGATTGTGTGGGCAAAATCTCCTTGTTGGCCTAGGTCAGAAAATCAGGCCAACAGGTCTGCAATTTTGACACCTTCAATCCTCAGTCTTTTGTTGCTGCTGTCACCCGAAAATTTCAGTCAACTTGTCACCTCAGTCAGCGAGCTCCTTCATCTTTGTTGGCTGTACTATAGTGCTGCTACAGTCAAGCCCTAAGCCACCTGGTAACAAGAAAGTACCGCTGCAAACAATGCCCTTCAAAGCTTGGGTCTGCAACTTTGGTTCTCTCCCACAGTTAGCGAGAGTCTTCAGACCAACAACGATTTAAACCTCAGTCAACTACCTCAAAAAGCTCAGTCAAGTTGTATATTCATTATCTTAGATTGTGATAATTGTAGGTATATATATATATACATTTAAGGAAGAGTATGGGGCTGGAATCTTAAAGGTTATTTTTGTTTTAATTAAATTTTAATTTAATTAAAAAAAAATTTAATTAAAAAAAAACACTTTATGGGGCCGACTTGTTTCCTAAAAAGTTTCTTTAAAAGGTGTTCAACGTTGGAGGAATAATGAGGATGAAGGGTTTTAGCAATTTTAATTTAATTTTTAATATTATTTTAATTATGTTTTAATACTTGTTACTTATTTCATGTTAGGGCATCTTTGCACAAGTTGGGGAAATACTAAGTGTTTATAGGGTAATATTTTAAGTTTAGGGTTTTAGGAACTTTAGTTAGGTCAACAAGGTTGCCACATACTTTATAAACATGACCATCAGGGTGTGGGGGTGCCTAGGCTTCTCCTAGGGTATCTGGACCTCTATAACACGCAAATGACCAATGAAAGGGTCATTTGGACTCTTGCAACTTCTTCAACCCACCAAGAACACATTCTAGGTTAATAGGGCATGGTTGTGGTTCTGGGGAACCAATGACCCAACTGGGGAACCATCGAACCAACTTGGGGGTAATTAACCACTCTACAGGGTGTTCAGGGCTTTTGCCATTGTCTCAAGGGCTCCAAGGGCTTTAGACTTGGGCTTGGACAAAGTCAAAAGGTCTCCTTTGACACTGACACTTACTCAACCCTCAGAGGCTCCTCAAGGGGCACCAAGACACACTAAGACACACCTGTTGGCATCAATGACAATTTAGTCAACACTCTCAACTCTGGGGACTTTGCCCCCTTCATCACCAAGGAGGGTTAACCTCAACTCAATTGTGGGGACTATTGCCTCGACTTACAATAGAGGGTTAACCTCAATGACTTTACATGACTTTATTATATTAATGACTCTCTCGATAGGAACATCAGGGTACAATGAAATACAACTGATTCACCCGATAGGAACATCGGGGTACAATATAAGATATACAAGTGAATACATTCCGAAGTTACAAATACATCAACATTTTGGTTCTCTCATTCCTATTTAAAGGAGAGAGCTTCTCATTTGTAAGGGGTCTTAAGCTCTTGGATCGGGATAATAGAAAACTATCCTTGTGGAAATTTTCTGGATCTCCTTTGCATCTGGTGTTCTTAGATGGTGATTGGACAATCTATTTCTTCCTAGCATTTGAGTATTTATTGTGAGATCTATATTTTTGGGAAACATTGTCTTGTCTACAGGAGGGCGACTTCAACTTGGGCGTTTTTGTAGGGTTCCTCAACTCGCTTGGCTTGGATGCTTTTGTATCAGGGGGTTTTCATTAGCATCAACGCGATCTATGATTTCATCTTGCTATTTTTCTGTAGCATTTGTTCTTTTTTCATGACGCAGGAAATCTGATATGGTTGATGTTTGTTGTGCAGGAGAGAGGGTGCAGTGGCTTCTTTGGGCAAAACGTTGGGCATAGAAACTCACTCAAATCTTCTCAAATTGATCGGGACAACATAGATCATCACTATCAAGGCATCTACAAGGTTTTCTAGGTAAGATCTTCAGGTTAGCATTTCTTTTCTAGATCTCAATCCATTGGCATCTTCATTTTATGTTAAAACCCTAAATATTAAAAAATCAAAAAATATTATGGCTCAAATTGCTTGAGTTCTTGGCAAACCATTTCTGGGTTTTGTAGCTCTAGTCAAACCCTAAGTGGGTCTTCAAAAATGTTTTGCTAAAATTGCTTCATTTGGCCCAAATCCCAAGGCACTGTTCTCTAAACTCTAGCGCTATCCTTTAGGTTTCCTTCTTCTCTGGCGATTTGATCTTTTCGGTAAACCGTTTCTCAGTTTTGTACATCGGATCCAACCCTAAGTGGGTCTTCTTCAACGTTGGGCTAAAAGTAACTCCATTGGCCCAAATCTCAAGGCACTAATTTTCAAACCCTAGCGCTACCCCTCTTGTTGCATTTTTCTCTTGCGTTTTGACCTTTTCCCTGTGGCTCGAGTGCTTTGACATTGTCATACCTTCTTTTGAGTCTATCCATCGATATTAGATAGCCCCAATCCTGTTCTTGCCCTCCCTGCATTGGTCACGTTTCCCAAGGCAGTGGACATCTCAGTCTTTTGTTAGTACCTTGATCCCGGATCTAGTATTGAGCTTATAGGTCACCTGTGTCCTGAACTTGGATCAAATCTCACATCTTATAAACCCTGATCTAAGCCCTAGTTCACCTAGTGATGTCATCCATAGATCTAGGGTTTCCTCAACCTTATACCTTACGTACTTCAACTCCATTTGATTTGATCTGGTGTTTAGATCTGATCTCTCTTGTCGGGAGTAGATCTGGGTGTCCCCCATTGTTGTCTTGGGCTAAGATAGCATAAAGTGAAGACTGCCTCGATTGGCGTGACGACCATCCATTTGGGAGTCGAGGCAATCTTGGTTCCACCTCCTTAGTTGCTTGTCCTTCTACTGTCCATCCTAGATCCATCTCATATGGGCAACTACAAGGTTGGTGATAACAGACTGCAAGGCCTTGACCACACCTATGGCATCGAACTTGAAGCTATTAAGTAATGCTTCATCAGAGTCGGTTGATGCTACGATGTATCGTCAGATGATTGGATCATTGATATACCTGACGAATACGAGACCAGATATTTTCTTTGCAGTGAACACATTGAGCCAGTTCCTGAGAGATCCGAGACATGTTCACCTGATTGCTGCAAAGCATATTCTGAGGTACCTGAAGGGTACAGTTAACTATGGGCTCAAGTATGAAGCGAATTAGAAGATTAACCTGGTGGGTTATGTGGATTCGGATTGGGTAGGAAGTGCCATTGATAGGAAGAGCACTTCGGGGTGTTGCTTTAGTATGGGATCAGGTGTGATCTCTTGGTTTAGCAGGAAGCAGTCCTGCGTGGCAAAGAGTACAGCCAAAGTAGAAGAGGAGCAGCTTAGCTCCAGTATGTGATCCAGATCGAGATCTCTTGAAAGGGGGAATGATGAGTTCTAGCATAGTCGTTGAGGCAGGTTGTCTGAGCATAAAATCCTGGCGAAGCTCGTAGGTTGCTCAAACGTAAATAGTCCTGTAGGTTGTCCTCGGATGTAATCAGTCCTGCCGAAGCTCGTAGGTTATCCTTGGATGTAATCAACCCTTATAGATTCTATGCTAGAAATGCGCAGAGTGAAGTTTGAGTACTTCATCGAGAAGCTTGGTGTTCATCAGATCGAGGTTCCTTCTAAGGGGAAGTGATGAGTCCGTGTGCCTTTTTGATATGGTGGCAGGATTGGTTCCTCCCATGGTCAGATGTAAGTGCTGTGCCTTTCTGATATGGTGGCAGGATTGGTTCCTCCCATGGTCAGATGTAAGTGCTGTGCCTTTCTGACATGGTGGCAGGATTGGTTTCTTCCATGGTAAAATATAAGTGCTGCATATGTGAAGACCTCCGCGGAGGCTAGGCCTACATCCAACAAGGCTGGCTCTGTAGAACTTCCTATGACGAGTACAATTGAGAGATAGCACCATTTGCTCAAGATAGCGGAAGCAGTGATGATGATGATCCAACATTGATGATGATCCAGTAATGAAGACTTGTGCTGATGAACTGTGTCAAGAGAATACCTTCCTAGTTAAGAGGGAGTGTTGATGTATTTGTAACTTCAGAATGTATTCACTTGTGTTATCACCAACCTTGTAGTTGCCTGTGAGAGGTAGATCCAGGATGGATGGTAGAGGGGCAAGCAACTAAGGACGTGGAACCAAGACTGCTTAGACTCCCAAATGGATGGTTGTCACACCAATCAAGGCAGTCTTCGCTTTATGTTATCTAAGTCCAAGACAACAACGGGGGAGACCTAGATCTACTCTCGACAGGAGGAATTAGACCTAGACACCAGAACAGATCAATTGTGGCTTTGAAATACGTAAAGTGTTAGGTAAATGGAAACCCTATCTCTAGGGTTTAGGTACTAGCAATTGATGAAGATAACCACTGCCTTGGGAAACATAACTGTGGCAGGGTGAGCAAAAACAAAGTTAGGACTGTCTAGTACCAAGGAGACGGACTCAGTGGAAGATATGAAGGTATCAGGTTACTTGAGTTATCAAGGAATGGTGAACTTTTGGGGGAAAGAGGTTAGGAAGGGCTAGCGCTATGCTTGGAGATCAGTGCCTTTTCAGCCTTGGGTAATGGAGTCAGTATCAACACAACGTTTCAGTGAACCCACCTGGGATATGCCCTGATCTATGGACCCATAAAAGGATATTGCCCGGAAAATTCAGGTTACAAGGAAATCATCAGTAGGAGGGCTATTGCTAGGGTTTGGAGAGGCAGATCTACAGATCTAGAGCCACCAGGGGACTATCAGCTCAGCGTTGGAGTGGAAATGAGATCAGGATGACCCGATCTACAAACCCAAATCAGAAAATTTCAGGAAAATTCAGATCTAGAAAAGTCAAAATCTGATGAGGGGGGCTAGGAGGCTGAAAGTCAGTTTTTCAGATCTAGGGCAACCTGGAAGGAACTAGCTCAATGTTGGGGGTGATTTGGACTGTGTGAGACCTGATCTATCAGTCTATGAAGTCAGAAATCAGAAAAAGTCAAAACCCTTGCAGGTCAAATATTCAGTGGGGGTGCTATGCAGTTTTCAGGCTAAAAATCAGATCTAGGTCAAACGAACAGGAATTTGACCAGCGTTGCAGTAGATTCAGTGATGGGGAGGCCCGATCTATGAAACCCAGCAGTGGTTTGGCCAAAGATCGGACGGTTCCTAGATTTAGTATTTTTAGGGGTTTTTTAGTATTTTAAGGATTTTCAAAAAAATGGAAGGAAAACAGGTACTATGGATTCAGATCTGTTAAAGAGAAGAGAGTTACCTATTGGATCGTACCTGGAAATGCTTGTAGAAGTCTTAACATGATCCTTGCTATCCTGATCAATTCTGGAAGATCCAAGTGATTTCTATGACGGATGTAAGCCTCAAGCCACCAATGTGCCCCCTACCCTACATGAGCAAACGTCAACAATATCAAATTTGCTAAGACAAGATAAAGAAACCAAATGCTACAGGAAAGTAAAATGAAGTAATCATAGATCACAATGAAACTAATGAAAACCCCCTGATCCAAGGCAAAGATAACCGAACGAGTTGAGGTCCCCCTGCAAAAACGCTCTAGCCAAAACATCCTCCTGTAGACAAGACAATGATAGCAGAAAAAATATAGATCTCACATGAATTTCCACAATGCTAGGAAGCAGGAGACTATCCAATCACCATTTGAGAACATTAGATGCAAAGCAGATCAGGAAAATATCCACGGAAAAATCTTTCTATTATTCAGATCCAAGAGCCAAAGACCCCTTACAAATGAGAAGCTCTCTTTTTTAAATAGAATGAGAGAACCACAATCATAACCGAATCTTAACCACTTTCAAAACGAGTGGCTAAGATTAAAAGATAAAATGTTCTAATCAATGGTTGAGATGAGCTCGACATACAATACATGGATCAATATAACCATAAAGTACCAAAGTGGACTAAATCACTCATAAAGAGGGTACCCGACTCAACAAGAAATAAATGAAGCACATGGTGGGTCCACGAAGTGTTGACTAACTCCCTCTGGGTGTCCCCATGGCACAATAAAATAAAATAATATTTTAATTCTTTGACTTTGTGCCTCCTTGAGGAAATCATGAGCCTCCCAAAAGCTTCAGAAAATAATATAAAAATGCCCAGAAATAGGTGTGGGCCCAATCAAGTGCTGCAATTGCTGGAGAAGGTGTGGAGGACATCACTCTCATCATTATGACTCATCCCATGTCATTTCCTTGCCTTAGTAGCCCAAATCGATTTCTTCAATAGCCATTTAATCATTTTTTAATCTGCCTCGGGAAACGTGAACCTGCCAAAACAACCTCCTAGGGTGCCTGCGTTGTCAAACTGAGCCCACTAGGCTCTCTGGGATGGGGGTACTGTGGTACAAACAAGTGGTTGCACCCCTATGTACCATACAACACCCTAGGAGATCCAAATAAAACATCTCCCTGCTCAGACACATCAACTTGTGAAGAAAAACTGCATCAGAAAGATAGAATGAGCTTGATCATATCTGCAAGTGCCCGGAACTGGAAATAAACCGTCTCATTAGACTCGGAGAGTCCAAATCCATCTAAGGTGTATACTCATACCCCTCACAGGTCTCTATCTGATCATCAACCATATCCAATAAACAATATAACCATCTGTAAATGATCAGACACCAACAATAACTCAGACTATTATCCATCTGTTGCAAGTGTTAAAAGGCTAAGACATGCTCTACAACTCATTCAAGCAACAATCACAACAAGTAGCAGTCATTTTACTGGCGATACATCAACCAATACATATATAAGGCTTTATTTATTATTACTCAGACTAGACTTTCAAGACTATACTCATTTCATAGTTGTAAGCAATTTGCTAGTGAAGGGTAAATGATCAAATTGACAAGGCTAAGGCAAATGATGACTTCCTACTTAACATTATGACACTTTGGATATGGAAAGGGAATACTCACTATAACCAATGCCGGACAAACAACAACACAAGGAATGGCAGTGCCTCACAAATGGTTGAGTTGTTTAGAGAGTGCTTATTCAACTTAGGCATCATGTCTACATCAAGTTAGATCCAAGTCCATTAGGACCATGAATTTTATTTCCATGGCCTTTTTGGCCTTTATGACCCTTTGGGACTTCACTAGTGCTTAAAAGCACAGCTAATCGTAGCATTCATCTGGGACATATTTATATTTATAAGGTCAACAATATTTGGATATAACATATTTTTAACCATTGCTTTTTTTGGACCTTTTCTTATACCCTTCAAGGGGTATTTTAGCATTTCATTGCTCTTGCCCTTTTTCACATATGTTAAGAAACACAGTTTTAGCATTTTCATTTTCCATGGGCGCATATATAATATTTCCAATGCAGGTAGTACATGAGCTTTCAGTTTTAGCCAACAACATCTCAAGTGACTAGGGGGAGTTCTGCACAGTGCCAAACATCGGGACAACTGACCAGAATGATTTAGGCATACAATCCAACTCACCAAAGGCAAATTCTGTCACCAACTCAGAGCTGAGACACAAAATAAACAGGGAGGCTTGTCCAACAAAGGTTCTAGCGAGGGAAAAGGTCCTCCATGCCATAAGTCAAGAAGTCAGTCGGGTTGAAAACAAAACTGGAAGGTAACGGATGGGTGGAGATAGTGAATGATGAAGCCAACACTAGCAAGCCAAAACAATGGTGGGAATGACTACCTCTATTCTCCCTAAGGAGGGTAAAACCAATGAGTATAGATCAAGAACTTCCAAGTCTAAGTAGGGACATCAATACATAATACAAAATACATCCAAGTCCATATAATTATGACCGCCAGATCATGACACCACATGTTAATACATGTCACAAAAATGAGTATAAGAGCAATGATAACCATAACACAATATACAAAGCTGAGTCATAATCATGCAATATAATCCATCTGAAACATCATCTGTCCAATGAGAAAGCATTGATATAAAACTGGGCATCAATAACTGCTCTGTAATGACTAAATGGCTACATCGGTCCTCAAATCTGAGTGTCTTGAGACTCAGTCTGGACATGGAAGAGTACAATAGTCCACTAATAAAATAATGATCCGTCAAAACTGCTCATCTCAGCATCTCATATGTAAGAGATCTGGTTGAAAAATGTACTGTGTTTGAAAAATAGAATATGGTAGCCTGGCTACTATATATGTGATAACAACTTGTATATTTATTATTGTATTTCATTATACCTCGACGGAGATGTTTGTTCCTTCGATCAGGAGAGTCATTAATATAATAAAGTCATGTAAAGTCATTGAGGTTAACCCTCCGTTGTAAGTCGGGGCAATAGTCCCCACAATTGAGTTGAGGTTAACCCTCTGTTGTAAGTCGAGACAATAGTCCCCACAGTTGAGGTGTATTAGGGTTATTAGACTCTCCTAGTGAGGTCGGCTCTATAAGAGTAAAAGTCTAGTGGAAAACAAGTATAAATAGAGAATGAGATTCTCTACTTGGAACACACACTCACTCAATAGTAGCGCATGAGTGAGAGAGGAGTAGCTCGCACAAGTGAGAGAGAGAACAGCTGCCAGAGATCATCTGTGTGTCTTTGGGTTTTACTTTTGCTATTGGTGCTCATTCTATCTCTAAGGAAGTTGCAGGTTTTCTCCTTTATGGTTTCCCCAAGGAAAATTATTTGTGTTTCTTGTTTCTTTTGATTATTGCTGTGTATGTTATTCTCTCAGATAAGATCCTAGATCATATTGATTAAATGATAAAAATCTAACAGTGGGAGCCGTAATCCCACTTGCTTTTTATTAACTGTATTACTATATGATTTTTTTATGAATGGGGTTTCCTTTTGATCTTGGAAAGTGATTAAAAAAGGCTTACAAAGCTTGCCAGAGAAGGGGAATGAAGAAGGGGGAATTATAAGTGATTTGAAGAGCCCGAAACTTCAAAATTTCACCAACACTCTTGCTTAACCTGTCACGAAAAGGCAAAAACCAACAAGCTATGTATTTGTAAATTAGTGGGTTAGTCAATAAAATACAATAAGAAAATACAACCTAGTACTTGTCGAAAGATAGAAAGAATATACCACTTCAAGTACTAAAGCTAAAAAGCTAGATCTAAGCATTTGATAAAGTAAACTTGGAAAATTTCTTAGATCTATATAACAAGAGATAAAATGATAAACTTTAAATCTTAGATCTACTTGTTATGAAGCAAAAAAGTAGCTGGAAAGAAATAGTTTTGAGGTTTGCGAGAGGAAGAAGAGAAAAGCTTTGCTCAAGCTTGAATCTTTTTGAGACTTGAAGGTACTAATGGGCACAATAATTTGTAGATTCTTCAAGATTTGAAGAAGAGGGTGATGCAACTTAGGTCTTCCCCTTACTCCAAAGTTGCAACCTGGAAAAACTTATTCACACTTGCACAAAAAGGGATCAAATCTAGTACATTCAACCAATGGAAACCAAAAGAGCATGAATACAACTTAATAAACAATGCTATTCTTGAATCTCAAGAACCCAAAATTTAAGTAAATAACTTGAAGCATCAAATATTTACCCTATGTGTTTTAGAGAACCCTCTAAGCTAGTTTGATTACCAATTCAATATCAAGCATAAGCAAATTAAAACAAGATTACCTCAATAAGCATACACCATTCACCATGTGACATGAACACCAATGGACCTCCAAAGTTTCAATTTTATTCAGATGATAACAACAAACAAATTACGTGAGGTTCCTTGCTTTCGTCCCAAATGGGGAAGAGGGCCCCAGGGGGGAACCAATCAACTGAAGATCAACCTGGAGTGTAACTGAGTTGAACTGAACTTCACTGAGCTTGGACTGAGTCAATCTGGAGTTGAAGTGAAGAGGGACTGACCTCACTCACCCAACAAATCCCAACACACCCCAACTACTCACCAAACTCTCCACACGTGCGAGATTCCTCTTCACGCTATTCGTATGGCACATTGGAGTGATGATCAAATTTAATGAAAGGCTTGTTTGAAGTAAATTAAACACTTATTAACAAATGGGGAGGGGTCCACCCTCACTCCATTCGCATCCACCAAACAAGCTAGCGTGATATCCAAGCTTAACATCGATGTCACCCTCACGTTGAAATAAATCGTGATCTTCTAAACCAAAGTTTACACTTGGAAATATAAGAAGGGCTTTTAACATATCTAAGGTTCAAATGATTCATGAAGAGGGGTCCTCCTTCATTACACATTAGCGCAACCTTCACTTTGGGCTTAGCGCGAGTCCCCAAGTGGTTGACGTCACCACTATACTTGAAACCAATTCATAAACTCCAATTTTTATCCAAAGTTTATTTGCCATCACTTGGAGAATGGTCGCTAACCCATATGGCCCACATGCCATGTCACTTTCTCACCATTAAAATATTAATTTTTGACTTTTTAATTTTGACTTTGGTGCATTCTCTCATAATTTAGCATTTAAATGCCATTCCGATGCGCTGTAAGCAAAATAATGCCTTCCAGGGTGTTTTAGCTGCCCGAAACATAGTGAAAGTGGCCATCGAGGTAAAGATGCTGCTATGAGCTTGAAAATGAGGCTAACCACGCCAGAAGCGGACTCTGGATCACACTTTTTTTTACATTTTGAACTTTTCCATTTAAACCATTAAAAAATGGCTTAAAAAACGAAAAAAATTATTTTTCTCGGAATCAGACGGAACTCTAGGGGGAACTAGTACATGTCCATACGATTCAAAACAATGCCTAACATGCTTATATATATCGACACATGAACTTTAATAACCTCCTAAGCCCTAACCACCAAGACGAAAATTCCAGCTTTGGAGGAGCGGTGAAAAACTCGAAAATTATACTTCGCTTATTCAGCATTGCATAATTGACGAGGGAAAAAACATCTTGGAATAATCAGATTGATAACGCAGTCTTAGGAAGCCAAGTCCTTTACAAAAAAGTATGCCGTGTTAGAGCATTTAGTACAACGCCCCCAAGGGGTATGACCATGCATTTTATTAAAAAAGAGGCCCCAAAAAGGCCCTGATGAACTGCAGAACCTTCTGAGCATTGATAATGAACCACTGGCTTGTTCATGACTTCGGCGGCTCACTGAAAATCCACTAAGAGCAAAATTAATGGATAACAAGGACCAAACATCGGGGGCAATCGACCAGAGAGGTCAAGGCTTGAAAAGCCAACTCGCCTAATCTCAGGAACCAACACCAGCGGGTTCTCCTGGCCCAGAAGGATCAAGGCGTCGACAAGTTTTGTTGCACAACTCAGAACCAAGATACAGAACAACATGGGATACGTCATGAATAGAGGTCAAAATGGGGAAAAGATCTTCAATCTCACAAGTCTCAATCAGTATAAGTCATGGGATAAATATTTGATAATGGATGAGCTAGATGGCCGGGGACAAGTGACACATGGAGCCATCAGGTAACTAAGGTTTACTATTTGTATGAGCATGGCATGGGCAACAGTGTTCACATCACTTGATTAATCATAACACAAGTTAAAGCACCAGCACATATAAGCATAGGTCACCATAATCATCTTAACATGACAAGCATAGGTGTTTGACATACATCATAGAGCAAAATAAAACCAAAGAAGCATATACCTGTCTCCAACTGATAAGCCCCTCTATAATTGTGTGTACCAAGTCTGATCTGCTGCTTTGCTCCACAGAACTAGGTCTTCACTGAAAGCATCTCAATGGACTGCTGAATCTCAGTCATGGGAAGGAAAATCCAAAGAACAAGGCTTTGGAATGGATGAAGCTGACAAGATCCTGCCAATATCCCATGTGAAAAATAGCCCGCCCGGAATAGAAAAAGAGACAAGTCTGCATGCTGCATCATGGTTGCCCAACTGCAGAATGTATATGTGATTACAATTACAAACTTCAATTGATTCCAAGATTTCCCACAACTTGATGCATGGGCATGGTGATAGTTTTACAGATCTATGCTTTGGTTGTAATGTGACAAGAGATCTCAGTGAAGCTCCTGTGAATGGTTAGAGCAAACACATACACTAGGCAATAGTTCAACTTTTCTTGACAGAAACTTTCACCATGGAGATATAAGCATGTAATGAGACACGGTTTTAACATGGGTGCAAGTTATTGGTCCAGCATTCCTTCCATTTCCTAAATCTACTTCAGGACTTTTTCACAAGTTAACTCAATAAAAATTGAAAAATGAAAACCTAAAGCAAGTTGACCCTAGACTTAGACCTATCCTAAAACAGAAAACATATCCGATCATGTAATATTCCTACTCAATCTAGGCCAAAATTTTTCCACATTACTTGACAAAATGCCCGCCAAAAATCTCCCAAAATTGTTATTCACTAACCACTGGTTGTAGAATGACACCCACTGGTGGAAAAGCTACTTATAAGTTCAATGCATCTGAGGATTTTATCCCATGCTTTCCCAGTATGAGTTGACTGTCAGTATGTGTCTCTGAGTGCTGTAGGTACTGTGATTTTTGGTGTTGGAATTTGTTTGAGGCTTGACACTTGTTTATAATCCCTCAGGATGACCACAAATAAAAGAGAACGTGGAAGACATCTATAAGTAAGCATTTAATTCAAGTAAAATACATAACTCTGTTCACACCAGATTTCAATAAGAGTATTACTGCTGTAGATTTAAGTCATCCACATACCATATAATGGAGCTAGGACTTGTCAAAATGATAGTATGAAACTACAGTGCAGAAGTACCTTTATTCCACGCAAAAATAGGATTTGTACAGAGCTGGAAATGACTGATGTATGAAGGATAGTCACTCAGAAATATTGTACCAGCAGTTTGATAGTTGGCAGCCTGTAGTGTACTGGAATACTCTTCTCCTTTGTAGCTATATTCTTCTTCCCAGGTGCTCAGCTTCCACAAGACGTCCTCACGTATTATTTCGCAGCAGTAACGATCCAACTATAGTCCCCACGATTTTTGTCCAACAGGAATAAAATAATCTTTACAACTCAGCCTGGATGCTGTGGCAAATGGTGTAACCCTTTTCACTGTATGCACCCTCCACAGTCTGTATAAATTATAGCAGTGGTGAATCCAGCCACAAACCCACACGATTCTTGGCCAATGGTGTTGAAATACTCTTTAACTAACTCAGCCTTGAATTGATTTGCAAACAGAGTTTTCTTTCAACAAGTGTGCCCTACTGCAGAGATGGAAAATGATGGACCAGTGCGCCTTCAACAGAGATGAAGACTGGCAGCTACAGCGTCTCCCTACTCAGTACTCAGCTCCCACATAAATGCACCCTCCTCCATAAATGACCAACTGAACGATTGGTGCACCCTCTCATAAATCACTGAACTTTGACGCCAACAACTCAGATTTGAATGTAAGCAACTTTATTCCATGGCTGTGAAACACAAGTGAGAAATCTGAGATGATTTCTCCTCAAACAATGGCTAGGATAGATAGTTTCACTATCGAAACCATTCACCTCCTCCTAGCATTTTGTCCAAGAGAAGCTTTGCTCAATAGCTATTTTTTCACAAATACAAATGACAAAAATGAGAGAATGAGCTCTCATGTCTCTTTTTATATTTTCACTTTTCTCCCCTTGTGACTTTTCAACCTCTCTTGGCCTTTTTCCTCATTAAAATATTAAAAAGTGTCTTTTATGAGAAAGTGACTCCCATTCCCCTTTTTAATTTCGAACTGAGTACTTTATGACTTAACTTTTATTTTCCGCTCATTTTATCACAAAGTGGCTTTTATTAAGTCATTTTAAGTTAAATACTAATATCACTTTATAAAGTCCTTTTAGCTTAGGTGACATTTATAATTAATTAATTCCCTTTTTCTCCGATTATAGCCTACGAGAATTGGATAGGCTAATGAGTTGCTTGTGGTGACTATTCAGAAAGAGACTTTACAGTTTATATGCATACTCTTTGGATCCCTTGTATAGGTTCTACCCTATGTGTCATTTTGGTTGTTAGTTTTTGCAAGATTATAGCAGTATAACTTAATTGTAAATAAACATCCGGATCTCTAGAAGAAAGACAAAGTACAAAAACAAAGAACACATGAATTTATCTTGGAAAACCCAATCGGGAAAAACCCAGGAAACCTTCGTATAGAGATGATAGCTTTTGAGAGCAGAGAGAAGAAAAAAGAGAGAGAAGAAGAAAGAGAAAGAAAATCTCTCTAAGATACAACCCCAGAAAACACTCCTTATTGCAGTAATGCACCTTTTTCTGCTAGAGCAAACTTGCTGTGAGTGATTGAGAAACGAGGAGAGGTGCCTCCTATTTATACTGATTTTCCAAGTGATTTTATTGGGGCCGACTTGACAGTTTGACTGGGGTCGACCTACTTTGGGGAAATACAAAATAATTTTATTTTTGTTTTTCTCTTGTGTATTCTTTTCCCAGGGTTTACATTGATTCTTTCTAGGGTTTACATGAGTAACTACATCTGTATAATCTCCTGTAGGAGGTACAAGGAAATACAATACAAGTACAATAAGATTAACTTCTGAAGTTGCACAAATTCCAACACTCCCTCTCAACAAGGAAGGTATTCTTCAGATATGGTCATCATCAACATCATGAACATTTGGGTCTTCTTTAGTACATTTCATCTGTCTCGATCATCTCTATACATACTAAAGGTTATCAACATTGTCTCCATTCATCAAGAGGTGTCATCATGCATCTGGTCTACTTAGTCCATCAGTAGATCCATCAACCCTTCACAATTCATTGAAGAGTAATCAACATCTTATCTACTACAAGTCTAGTCCGTCTCTAACCGAGAACTAGGACATGCTTCACATTGCCAACTACTACTAGTTCATCTCAAGTGTTGGTGGGAATTCTCCTACACCAAGTTGAGAACTAGGGTTGGTGGGAATTCTCCAAAACACCAGGTTAAGAACAGGACAATTAAAGGTCACCAGTGTACACGACCATCTATTACCAGTTCATCTCAAGAGTTGGTGGGAATACTCCAAAACAATAAATTAAGAATCAGAATGTATAGTGGTCACCAGTGCACACGATCGTGTATTTCCTACCCGTCTCAAGATGCTAATGGGATTTCTTCCAATACCAAGCTGAGAACCAGGATGAGCAAAGACCACTAGTGTACATGACCATCTACTATCCATTCATCTCAAGGGCTAGTGGGAATTCTCCAAAACACCAGGTTGTGAATCACAATGTGTAGTGGTCATTAGTGCACACGACCATCTGCTACATGCCCGTCTCATAATGCCAATGGGATTTCTCCCATGCCAGGCTGAAATTCAGAACAAGTAGAGGCACCTGTGTGAAAGCAATGTAGATGTTTGTCTCAACTTTCCCTCTCGACGAGGGATGCATTTTCTTATACTCCAAGTCTTCTGTGAAAGTGTTCAAACTTTGTCTTGAGAAGAGGCTTGGTAAGAACATTTGCAGTCTGGTCATCTGTCGGAACATACTGTAACTTGACCACACATTTCTGCTCCACATCACGAATCTTTTGATATCAAATCTCTATATGCTTCGTCTTGTCGTGAAACACATGATCCACTGACCTCTGTATACAACTTTGGTTGTCACAGTGAATCACAGTTGCTTTTGGAATCTGACCAAACAATTCAACAAGGAGTTTTCAAATCCATACTGCTTCTCGAGCTGTTGTACTGGAAACCATATACTCGGCCTCTGCGGTGCCAAGCGCTACTGAGGTTTGCTTCCTGCTACACCAAGAAATCACGACAGAGCCCAAACCGAAGCAACATCCGGAAGTACTCTTCCTATTTGCAACACACATGGCCTAATCTGAGTCAGAAAATCCCTGCAATGTCATATCACATCCTGAAACATATCTTAGGCCATATCCCACAGTGCCACGTAAGTATCTGAGAACATGTTTTGCAGAAACCCAGTGAATTTGCCTCTGATCACTCATAAACTGGCTGAGAGTATTCACAGTAAAACATATATTTGGTCTGGTGTTTGTCAGATACATCAGAGAGCCAATTAACTGGTGATACATGGTGGGATCAATCATATCAGAATTTGAGGTAGATTCCTTTAGTTTCTTGAAATTTACATCCATCGGAGTAGCCATGGACTTGCAGTCCAACATCTCGAATCTCTTCAAAATATCAATGGTGTATTTTCCTTGACTTAGGAAAATTTCCTTCTGCCTCTACCATACTTCTAATCCCAAGAAGTAATGCATCAATCCAAGGTCCTTCATTTCAAACTCATAGGCAAGATTCTTCTTACACCATCCAATTAGTTTCTCATTTCTTGTGAGAAACAAGTCATCCACATATAGAACCAAAATTGGTGGTTCATCATCCACAATCTTGTAGTAAAGATTGGGATCTGCATCACTCTTGGTGAATCCCAAGTCTACCAGGTATTTTTCTATCCGTCTATACCAAGCACGAGGTGCTTCCTTGAGTCCATATAATGCCTTTTTCAGTTTACATACGTGAGAAGCTTTCCCATGGACAATAAACTCTTCTGGTTGTTCAATGTAAACTTCTTCCTCGATAATACCATTATGGAAGGCAGTCTTTACATCCATTTGATGCAACTTCCATCCCATAGCTGAAGCAATAGAAATGATGGTTCTGATGGAAGTATATCGAGCCATAGGAGCAAATGTTTCATCATAGTTAATTCCCTCTTTCTGAGGGAATCCTCAGGCAACAAATCTAACCTTGTGTTTTTCCATGCTACCATTTGCTCCGTGTTTAATCTTGAAAATCCATTTGGAGGTCACTACTGACTTCCCCTTAGGTCTCGGTACAACCTCCCATACGTCATTCTTCATGATGGACTGGAATTCCTCTGTTATGGCATCCTTCCAAACTTGGTGTCTGGATGCTTCTTCGTACGTGGTAGGTTCTGAGTCAGTGATGTGACTCATCAATGCTACATAACTTGAGAACCTATGAGGTCTTTTGCTTTCCCAATGGATTCCATGTGGGGCTTCGTGCCCCTCTGCATCCTGCAACGTTTGTTGTTCCCATTTAGGCCTTTTCTAGCGTACTGCCATATTTGTGGGAACGACAACTGGCTCAACTAGATCAATGGGATCGATTGGTTCATTCTTTTTTTTGGACTCCCTCTTAATTTCTAGAGGGGGAGATGATTTCATCTCGTCGTCATCATCGATCTCCATATCAAACCCTCTTCCTTTTTGGATAGCCATCTCTTCTTCAAAGGTCACATCCCTGCTGACTTCGATCTACCTCAATCCTGGGATGTATATTTTGTAAGCCTTTGAAGACTCGTTGTATCCCACAAATGTTCCCTTCTTTCCTGAAGGTTCTAACTTCGTCCTTTTAGCCTTGGGCACATGAAGGTACACTGGGGAACCAAAGATATGAAGGTGGCCCACTTCTGGCTTCACTCCTGTGAAGGCTTCTTCCGAAGTCATGTTCTCTAAGATTTTATGAGGGCATCTGTTTTTTACATAAACAACTGTTCTTGATGCTTTTGCCCATAAGAACATCGGTAGACTCTCAGTCATGTATCATGGCTTTGGCTGCATCCACAATTGGTTGGTTCTTCCTTTTCGCAACCCCATTTTGTTGAGGGTTGTAGGGAACTGCGAGCTCCCTCTTAATTCCTGCTTCCTTGTAGAAATCATTGAATTCTTTAGAGGTCTGTTCTCCACCATTGTCTGATCTTAGGATCTTAATCCTACTTCCTGAGGATTCTTGACTTGTGCTTTGAATTCTTTGAATTTGTTGAGTACTTCCTCGGATTCCTTGGTCTTGAGAAAATATATCCACGTCTTTCGTGAGTGGTCATCAATAAATGTTACATAGTAGTTGTAACCACCCAATGAAGTAACAGTCATGTTTCCGCACAAGTCAGAGTGGACTAGATCCAATATTCCCTTTGATATGCTTTCACTTTTCGGAAAGGAACCCTTGGTATTCTTACCAAGTGCACATCCTCTACATATACCATCATGGTCTACATGAAGCATTGGTAGACCTGCCACCATGTTCCTTAATGTTGTGAGAGCTCGATTATTTAGATGAGTTAGTCTTCTGTGCCATAGCTCATTGATGTTAGTGGAATCATGGACTAAAGCTTGCGCTGGTAGAGTGCTCAGATGATACATGCTTTCCTCCCTTACACCAATCACTTTTGTTGTGTTCATGCTAGAATTCTTGTGCTATGCAAGCACATTTCCATTTGCAAATGTAACTCTATATCCCTTGTCTTCTAAGGCAAAGATGGAGACAAGGTTTCTTTTCATACCAGGTACATAAAGCACATCATTTAGATGTAGTAAGTCATTGGATTCTAACTGAAGAGAGGTAGATCCAAATCCTTTCACAGTGTAGTTGGCATCATCTCCAAGTACAACATGGTGATGGGACTCTTTCTCAACTACTTCTGAAAAGTTCTCTTTATAACTAGTCATATGCTTAGAAGCACTGCTATCTATAAGCCATGTATAAGTTATAACTAGTGGTGGTAACAGTACCTAATACTGTTGATATGAAGAGGAACTCTGTACGATCTTCATTTCTTTGTTTCTTGTGATGACAACCTTCTTCCACATGAACTGTTGAAGCTTCATGCTTCCTGAAGCACTTGTTTGCATAGTGACCATATTTCTTGCACTTATGGCATTGTATGTGTGATAAATCCTTCTTCTTTTCCTTCTGGTCTGGAGAAGAGCTTGGTGTCCTAGCTTGGTGCTTATGTTTGTGAAACTTCCTTCCTTTTCCCTTGCCTTTCTTGGTATGAGTAATGACGGCTTGATGCCATGTTAGTTTTACAAGATTATAGTAGTATAACTTAATTGCAAATAAACAATAGGATCTGTAGAAGAAAGACAAAGCACATAAAACAAGAACACAAGAATTTATCCTGGGAAACCCAATCGGGAAAAACCCAACAAACATTCGTGTAGAGATGATAGCTTCTGAGAGCAGAGAGAAAAAGAAAGAGAGAGAAAAGATCTCTCTAAGATACAACCCCAAAAAACTCTCCTTTTGATTGCAACAGCGCACCTTTTTTTGCTAGATCGAACTTGTTGTGAGTGATTGAGAAATGAGGAGGGGTGCCTCCTATTTATACTGATTTTCCAAGTGACTTTTTACTGGGGCCGACCTACCTTGGGGAAATACACAGTAATCTTATTTTTATTCTTTTCTTGTGTATTGCATCAGTATAATCTCCTGTAGGAGGTACAAGGAAGTACATTACAAGTACAACAAGAATAACTTTTGAAGTTGCACAAATTCCAACAGTACTCAACTCCGACATAAATGCGCCCTCGTTCGTGAATGGCCAATTGAACCACTGGTGCACTCTCATAAATCACTGAACTTTGACGCCAACTAATCAGATTTGAATGTAAGCAACTTTATTTCATTGCTGTGAGACACAAGTGAGAAATCTGAGATGATTTCTCCTCAAACAATGTTTAGGATAGATAGTCTCACTATCAAAATCATTCACCTCCTCTTAGGGTTTTGTCTAAGAGAAGCTTTGCTCAAGAGCTCTTTTTTCACAAATGCAAATGACAAAAATGAGAGAATGAGCTCTCATGTCCCTTTTTATATCCACCTATGCCCCTTTGTGACTTTTCAACCTCTCTTGACCTTTTCTCTCATTAAAATATTAAAAAGTGAATTTTATGAGAAAGTGATTCCCATTCCCCTTTTTAATTTTGAAGTGAGTACTTTATGACTTAACTTTTATTTTCCGCTCATTTCATCATAACATGACTTTTATCAAGTCGCTTTAACTTAATTACTAATATCACTTTATAAAGTCCTTTTAGCCTAGGTGACATTAGTAATTAATTAATTCCCTTTTTCACCGACTATAGCCTACGGGAATTGGATAGGCTAATGAGTCGCTTGTGGTGAGTATTCAAAAAGGGACTTTACAGTTTATATGCATACTCTTTGGATTGCTTAAAAGGTTCTACCGAATGTGTCATTTTGGTTTTAGTATTGTTTAAGCTGTGTAGGTGATCTCACTTGAAGGAGTGATTGTTCTAGTTTGATTCTTTCATATCTTCATGCTCATTTGGAAAAGTTAGTGCCTCCAGTTTCCACCAAAGCAGACTCCACTGCCCAAAAGTTCCCAAGTTTTGGGCCACCTTCGATCCCTCTTTCCTTCACATTTATTTTAATCTTCTCTTGGTTACTTCATGATTCCGAAGTTTAGCAGTTCATCTTCTAAGTTTAAATCTAAAGATGTTTCATATTTGCAAGCATTCCTTATAGTTAGGTCTACTTTTTAACTCTAAAGTCTTGTCATTTGCTAAAGTATATCTAGCTGTTTGAATTCTAGCTTTCAGTTTAATAAAAAGTTTATCTTTCGGTACTCAAAGCTAGAAAATTTTTGATGCTTTTAACGATTAATCTTGCATCTTTAGTGCCTAGTTGCTTGCTGGTTTTTAGCTTTTCATGAACAGGTAGAAGGAAATGCTTGCGAAATATCAAAGATTTGGATCAACCAGGACTCTAGTTTCCTTCCTACTTTCATCGAACCAATAAAAACACTGAAAATTTGTAATCTTGTCCATCCTAATCTATAAAGGATCGCAAGCATCCCCAAAAATATTGTAATAAAATCATAATAAAGAGAAGCGAGTGGGCTACACAGCGCCCACATGCCATTCCTCCTGGGGATCTGTGTCGCCTTTTGATGGTGTGCATGTTTCCATTTTGCTTAGATTTCTCTTTGGATTCTAACCCATAGAGTAGTTTATTGTTGTTAAATTAGATTAATCTTTTCATTTTATTAGTTTTTCTCAGAGGTCTCCACTCGCTTTGAGAAATCAGAATAATCAATCTGGCAACAAAATTCACTAAACCAATATGAACTGTACTTGAAATCTATTTAGAACTTATAGCACATCAAAATCCTCACTCAATCAGGAAATTACATAAGACATGGAATTTTACCCTGGAAACCCCAATGGGGAAAACCAACAAACTGTGGGGATTTCTACTTTCTCGAGCCTAGAGCAAACAAATAAATATACAAGAGATACATAATGAGTTAAGATGATGAAGCAGATGAACCTGAAGGGCCAAAGCCCTAGATCTGTAGCAGTTGCAGCTGCTGCCTTTGTCAAATGCGCCCCCAACAGGACACCCTCACGTTGGATTTCTCAACTCATCTCTATCTGTCACTGAACACTGTACTCTCTGTCTAACTCTTTGAAGAATGCTTTCTCAGCTATCTGCTCTGCTCTGAAAGTGGAAAACTGTCCTCAAGCATTGAAAACGTACCCCAGCTGTATAGCTACGTCATCGCGCCTCTGAGGCACAATCTCAGCCGATCTGCTATCAGTCTGGCTCTGACTGATCATTGAAGGCCTTTCCTCAGTCACTGAAGAAAACCCACAACTCTTTGGGCCCTCTTTGCCCCCTCAGTAGATGTGCAGCAACTCCCTCATGTCCCACACGTGTGACGTGTTGCTGCTCATGTCCTCCACTAGCTGGTCACTCTGTTGCTGTTGCTGCTGCACTTTAGTCTTTGAAGATGCACATCAGAGATTCTCTCTCTCACTGCCCTAATGATGGATCTCCTCACTCTCTGAGAATCTGATCTCTCACTGCCCTCTGGAATGCGCCCCCAGCTATCTTAGATGGCACACCCTCCTTTGGTCAACTGCTACTCACAACTGCATTGATCTCTTGATGCACACAAAAGATAATGACTTATGCACCCTCGGTGCCTTTTTATAAGTGAACTTGAAATTAGGTCACCAAACCCTAATTAGTGTTCCAAAACCCTAATTTTACTTTTGGTGCCAAAAATCAAATTGCATGCATGCACTTTTGCATGTAACTGGCAAAAGTGACTAGATATACTGCATGTCTCCATTGCTGGACCCATGAAACATGGCAGAGTGCATCTCACACTCTACCCTCTTGCTTGAGCTGATAAGTGCCTCCATGCCAGGCAGTCTACGTGGAGGACATCTTGAATTACACCATAACTCAACACATTTTTCTGCAAAAGAAATGAACCTCACTACGCTTTCTCGAAGTATGCTCTTGTTACCAGTGAAAAGGCTTGCTTAAGTAAGTGGTATATAGTCAGAAAAGAGATTCGTAGATTAGTATTTACATAACATTTCACATTTTTGCAAAGTGGTTTATTTTAGTTCTTGTAATGAATATTGACTTGAAATCTCTGTATGCGTTGGATCACCATGTCTTGTCTGATCTATGGTTATATTTAGAAAGGGACTAGAGTTACTAGTCTTAATAGGGCAACCCATTCAAAACTTATTTACAAGAACTCGGGAAGTCGCATTGAACTTTACCATGGAGTGAGGAGGCTACTCCAAGTAGATTATTTCTCGCCTCTTTGGACGCCTGGTTTAGTTGCCTTGCGCCTAGTTTGAATAGATAAGTCCTTGTGGGCCAAACCAAGAATGAACCCACTCCTAACCATCATTTAATAATATTAAAATTTACCAAGAGCATTGCAACACATTTACCTTTACAACATTGTATCTACTTTGGCATTGGTCTCTTACCGGATATCTTTTATTTCGAAGTATTTACTTTCTTGTTGATGATGATGTACCTTGTATGTTGCTAACGTGTAATTTCATCTTGCTCTTGTGATTAATCAATAAACTCCTAGAATAGTTGTTTTTTTACTTGGATTAACAACCTTTGTTTCTTTTTTTAGGGACCACCCCCTTTGGATTCGCTAGGACTTGGCCTAGACGGAGGAGTCAAGATCAAGTGACAATACTTGACTTGCGAATTGCTCCTAAGGACATACCTAGTGGCTTGACGATTTCTGCCACGTGACCCGAGGTGCCTATTAGGTGTCAACACTTTTGGCGCCTTTGCTAGGGATAAATCTTTTTATTCCTAAAGTACGACTTTTGTTTTTCCTTTGTTTGATGAATCTTTAGATTAGATTTTTAATGTTTCATTTGGCGACTCCACCAACCTTTTTTATTTTATAAATTTAGAAAGAAAAGCAAAAAGAAATTTTTTGTGAGATATTTTTAAATGCATATTTTTCTTCTCACATGGCGACTCCATTAAAGGGATAAAAATTAAAACCCTATTATCTCATAAATTTTGTGAAGATTTGTTGTGTATGGATGAGCACATGCGACACACTGAATTTTTTTCAAGTTCATTGTTTGATAGATCCACTTGTTCAGTACAAGATATATTCCATGGTTATTTCAGATTTATGTTGATCATATGGATGATGAAAAGAAAAGGCTTGGTATTGATATTGCAATATATTTCCTCCCATCGATCTCTCCAGCATCCTAGGATTTTCTAACTTTGCCTTTGACCGTAATGAAATATATGATTATACTTCGTCCTTTCGTGGAAGGAGTGATTTAACTGTCTCTCACATTACATCCTTTATCAAAGTTTTTACCAAGTTCAATGTATTATATAAAGATGATTGGATGGTGTTATTTGCTAATACTCTGCAGGAGGATGCTTTTGAGTTGTTTTTCAGGATCTGTCTAGTAAATGCATTACTTCCTTTTCAAGTTTCTTGAGGGGTTTTTTTGAGAAGTGGCATGATATTGACGAAAGTGATATGGAAAGTTTCATTAAAAGTTTCCTTGCCATCTCTCCTAGGAAAGAGTATCATCTGAAATCCGTCATACAAAATGATGCTTTAGAGAGGCCAGAGGAACATATAGCTTCCACCCTTGAGTAGCACGACCTTAAAGAAAACATTAAAGAAGAGATTCATAAAGCACCCTTGATTGAAGACATTGTTGAAGACCCTCATCATGTCACCATAATAGAAAACATTGAAAATTTGGAGCTACCTCAGGATTATTTTAATAAAGATATGTTAGATATGTCTCATGAAGAAACCATTACAAAAGCCTATAAAGAAATTCACGACGAAGTCTGTATAGTGTATGATGACACTCCTTCATGTTCTCCACATAGAGATGAAGATTTGGAAAATTTACTTCCTTGAAATATTTTTGAAACCAGGCCTTTTGAAGAAGAAGATCATGAACATGAGGAGGACAAGTATAGCCAAGGGTATGATGCTATTAATGGAGACTCCCCCATATTTGACAAAGATGTGGATGATGACTATTGGGCATCCATTGAAAAGCCCATCTTTGATGTATCAAGAGAAGGCAATGTTGATTTAGAGACCTTTGAAAAACTTGGTATGGAAGAGGAACATTCAACATTTCCATATGAATAGTCAGAATCACATACAAGTGCTAGAAATGAAGTCTTAGAGAGGCAATGCATTGAAAAGTCAGATTGGATACAGTGAATTGAAGATCAATCTCAACCTTCATCTTCACATGTAGAGGTTTCCTATGATTTGGAGAAGCCTGGGGCTTACACACAGAGTTATCATCAAAGAAGCCCTTTGGATAAGTATGATGATCTCCCTCATCATACAGATGTATACATTAGTCCTATCCAATCTTGTATAGAAGAAGCCTATAGGAGTACTTGCGAGCTTGGGAAGCCGTTCAAGGAAATATGACATGCCTATGATCTTGCATTCAACCCTTCCATCTTGAATATTTATGCAGATTTGCATTACTTGATAAATGTATCCTTGCTTTAATTGGTAACCAAAGACAAAGGAAAAAACTCCAAAAATGATAAAATGCTTAAGTCGTTACATTGGATTTTTGATTTCACCTAGAAGGTTTTATTTTATGCTTAGGGTAGGAAAATAAGCTCCTTTAAGTGAGCATTTACTTTCTTCATTTCTTTTCTGTACTTAGGAAATGATAGTTCCTTTCATTAAATAGTTTCATTTTGTTTACTTTCGAATAAAGCAACTTGTGTTTCATTGGCTTTTATAAGACCTCGTGCTACTGAAAGTTTGCTTGTCAAGTTGAGATGTTATTATAGGTTATGGAAACCAGAGATTCTAGGGTTCTCACATCCTCTCATTGCGTAAACACCAGATCGAGCACGCGTCCTGTAGTAGGAGCGAGATGTTACCACCTAAAGTTAATTGTTCATCATCGAGGTTCAGAAGTCCATGTAGACCATTTTTGGTCCTTTTATTTTTTGCATGTTCATGTTATCACACAACTTGTAGTTGCCCCACAAGTGATATCCTATACAGGACGATAGAGGGGACAAGCAACTAAAGAGGTGAACTACGAGTATCCCAACTCTCACATATGGATTGGTTGTCACGCCGGTTCGCTTTATGCCACTGATACGCCAAGTGACAAAAGGGGAGACCTTGATCTAGCCTTGAAGGAAAGACCTAAAGCTAACACACCGGATCAAACTATAGCAACAGAGTACGTAAGGAGAGTAGCTAGAGAAACCCTAGATCTGAGGAAGATAACCACCGATAAGGATGTTTTGGACTATAAAGATTTAGATAATGGAAATGTGGCCCAAAATGTTTATATTCGGTGATTGTATAATTATTGTGTACATCTAGGTAGTAAGTGCTAGTGTAAATGATCAAATTCACTACCTTGGGGGGATTGAAGGTGGAAAATGAGAGTATGCCAAGAATGATGATTTTGATGAGCAATTAAGGAAATCTAACACTTGATTATAATGGCTTGAGGATGGATTTAACAATATCTAAAAGCACAAACCAAAAAATGGATCATAAAACTGGAAAATTAGCTAAAAAACCTAGGAGGGCGATTTTCCCAAAGACAAATTCCTTGTGCACAGGGAAGATGGAGTCCCTAATGATGACGTTTTTGAAAACCCACCTAGCTCTAGAGAAGAGTGAAATAACCCAGAAAATTTTTGCCAAAAATCCTAACAGTTTGACCCAGAGGATTTTTTGAAGGTTTTAATTAGGGTTTTAATTATATGCCATGTCGATTGGAAATTAAAACAAAAGAAATACTGACAGAAATACCTGGAAATATTGTAGATGCCAAGTGCAATGACACTTTACCCTGGTTTGACGCAATTTTGAGTGAATTTGATGAAGTTCCAAGCTGAATCGATTTGCCAGGTTGAGCTCATGCGCCCCTCTTCCTACAAGAGCAACCTATGTCACTTTAGAATTGATCCACAGAAAAAGAAACTACGAATGCAAGATAAATCAAGAAGCATAACCAATGCTCAAAGACACATTAGAAAAACCCCTTGATTGCCAAAGTCTTCAGATGGAGAGAGTTGGATCTCTCACGAAAACGCCCCAAGAGAGGACGCCCTCCTGCAAACAATACGACTCTCACAATATTTGAAACATGCATAAATTAACTAGAACACCTCCGGAAATAATTTTGCAATCAAGCACGAGAACAATTTATGGCAAAGAAGACACAGGATTTCTCTGAAAATATTTTCTCTATTCCAATAGCCAAGAGCCAAATTTCTCGATAGAATATAATGGGGGTGTCTTGTCTTTATATAGCTTTTGAGAGATGCAAACCCTAACTTACTTTTACATCCGAAGGTTGAGATTATAACATCATCAACGATGGAGATTAATTTTACATGGATCAACTTGACTAGGTCAAGGGGGGCGCACTTTTTGCCCAATGACACCTTGTCTAAGTCAAAATAAAATATAACCTATGTTGCACAAGTTTCCGGTACGCGGGTACGTCAGGTACGCGGACACGAGTATCCGATACGTCTAGAAGCTTCGCCCAAATTTACTGGATACGTCAGGTTGGGAGCGGCAATAATATAATATATTAAATTTTAATATATATTAAAAAACATAAATTTATTAAATTATAACTTTAGTTTTTAAGTTTTTGCCTTTTTTAAATGTTAATTATAATGGTAAAAAAAACAAATAATGTTCATTGTCCATTAAAACTATAATTATGTGTGACAGATTTATTTCTTAAACGATTCAATCAATGACATTAGTAACTTTACCAATTGGCAATGAGTAAATAAACTAAATACTAAAAGTCTAAATACAATTTAACTTATTTAAGATGATGATTGAATTACAAGTTTTTATTACTGAAATTCAAATTGCAATTTCGAGATGTTCTATGGTGGCCTAGTAATCCATCTAATGTGTCAGAATTATTGCAGAATTTCACTGTCAACATCAACGATTTTTCATCACCAGATTCCATAAGTTATTGTCTGCAGATGGACAATTGCTACAGGAATGCACTGCTTAGGTTTATATTATATAACAATAACTGTCCCAATCTATATCTCTAGAGTCTAAATATTATACACCAAATGGCAAATAATAAATATACTTACGAGACAGATCTGAAAAAATATTTAAATGGTCATTAGCAGCAATATATTGATGTATCAGAGTTCTCAGTTTACAATCAGTGACCATGCAGAATGAGCATATCAGTCCTCTTTTAGTTGTAAATCAAACCAGCAGTACTACACAGCAGTACGGTATGAATTTTAGTGACATCAGTTTTGCATCAGTAGGGTTTATCCACCATTTGTTCAAGTATCCATTACAAACTTTGTATCAGCTGCAATATGCGTAACCTAACAGCTTAAACAAGGTTTGATACAAAGGATTATTGGCATGTAAAATGTCAATAACCAGTCCTGTAAGGGTGTAATTAAAGTGAAAACTCAGACCTTCAATCAACAGTAATTAAAATCCACTTTATGCTAACGTTTAAAACTTTAATGCTGTTGGTGATGTTTTTTAAAATACAAAATAGTAAAATCTCCAACACAATGATATTCTAAACTCACTGTCACAATGATATAGAGAGAACAACAATCAGACTGTCACAAAGTTCGATTTCTTGAGCCATTGATTGTGGTCCAGAAAGCAAAAAAAATTATTTAGTATTTACTATATTTCATTTTTAAGTTAAAAATGAGCATAATAAATATTAAAATCTAATTGAAAAACCTACTGACTTCATCAAGATACAGCACAAGTGTTATAANTCGGGAGCTTCCACAAGCTCCCTACGACAAGTACCCTAGGAAACTAGTATCGGGAGCTTCGGTTTGAGGCCTGTGAAGTACCCGAAAAGTACCCAAGTATCCGAAGGAGTTCCCAGCTGTTTTGGAGCGTTTCGTACCAGCTCCAAAGCTCCTGGGTACGCTGGAACGTCGGATACGCGATTCCTAATGCCCGGGAGCGGTTCCCGTGCAACGTAGAATATAACATAAGATGTGATCATGATAATACATCAAAAGGGGTCTACTAGGGGCTTAATTCACCCTAGGACCCATTACAACCTCATAACATATGATATAACAATGTAATACATCAATTAGTCGAGTTGAGGGGGCATCCCTTGGGGGGATTTCCTCGTCGACTGAGCCAAAATAAAATAATCCGGACAAATGCTGACTGAAAACTGCTAATGGACTGTCCGAGATGCTGAGACACATCAACTGCCAAAATTCCACGCCATATCCTTGACCCAATTGGCCAAATCGATTTTTTCACTGAAATTCCTATTTCATTTTTGCTGGTACATTCTTTGGAAAATGACAAAATCACCATAACTCTATCCAGTATGAGAACTGGGGTAAGCTGATTGCTCTGGATGATCCAGAGACACAAAAGAATGGTATAAGTGACTACTCATACCACCTTGAACATTGCACTGCTCTAGGAGAACCAAAAACACTGCCATCTGTAATAAAATTTGATCATTTGGCCAATAATAAAGTGATAATAATCACTAATCAAAAGATCTGGGTCCAAACTCTCAAAACTGAAACCGCAGTATTGGTCCTAGGCATGTCTGGAACAAATATAGACCATGTTGTTTTTTGAGTCATTGCCTTGGGAACCATGCTTGACTTAGTCAACTGGGTTGACCAGGTCAAAGTACCTAAACTGAAGGTGAGATACTGCATCAATATGATTCTGTAAGCATCTAGGGTAAGAAATGCTCTAATGGTGTATATCAAAACCAAGCTTAAATCAATGTTATTCATAATCATGGTGACAATAATAATAATAGTAAAAGATATACCTATGCTTCTGAATAATCTCGGAACTTTCTGGAAGTCTGCTTGTTCATGCCATACTTACAAAGGTAAACAATGTGCTACTGCAGGGTGAGGATGGAAAACCAGGTTAAGGCAAAGCAGAATGACTTTTGAATGACTTTGACTAAATAATCTCTCCAAATGATAACCAATACACTCAACCCAAGTGACGTATGCATGACATATAGCAATAGGGGATGAAGGTGTCTCACAAGTGGATAAAGTACTTGGGCTTGTTTCCCTCAAACTCTAGCAAGTTTTCCTTTGCACTAATTTGCAATATAGGTGAACCTTCAAAGGCAAGTGCCCTGGAAGCCTTCTGGGCTCCAGTACTGACAAAGACAACCTTTGCAGGCTAGTCTCACCTTGTTGCTCTGTGGGGGCAAATGAGTTGAACACTATACAAAGAGTGAGTGCTCTTCCTTTGACCATTAACCTTTTCAATACATTTCACATTTCACATAAGATAGTAGCCAACCTACAAGAGCAGGTGCCCTGGAAAGCCTTCTGGGCTCCAGTAAATGACTAAGGCCTAGACCCGCTGCCAGCGAGCAGTCCATAGCCTCGACGGGTTTGCCTCTCCCTGCTGCCCCTGTGGAGGGAAAATGAGCCTTACATTATACAAAGAATGAGTGCTCAACCCCTTGGCCACTGACTACTTCTAAAACATTTATACTTTTGCATCCTTTAGATATAACTTTTATGTGATCCGATGCTTTAGTGTTTAGCAACATTGTTTGGTGGAGCACTTGTTTTGAGAACTAAATGAGAACTTCCCAGTGAACCCATCCACACTGGCCAAGTCATATACTTCATAGCCAAAGACACATAACAACATGGAGTCTTTCATGCACAGAGGTCAAGATGGGGAAAAGATCTTCAATCTCACAAGTCTCAATCAGTCTAAGTCATGGGATAAATTCAACAACGGATGAACTGGATGGACAGGGACAAATGACACATGGAACCAACCTAGCCCTAAAGTTTATTATTTGATTATTATTTGTACAAGCATGGCATGAGCAACAATCTTCACATCAAGTCCCTTGATTAGTCATAACACAAGTTTGAGCATTAGTGCAAATAAGCATAGGTCACCATAATCATCCTAACATGACAAGCATAGGTGTTTGACATACATCATAGAGAAAAATCAAACCAAGGAAGCATATACCTGATCTCACCATATATACCTGTCTACAACTGATAAGGACCCTTTGTAACTGTGTGTACTGCATCAGATCTGCTACTCTATCGAAATGAACTAGGTCATCACTGAAATCATCTCAATGGTCCAATGAATCTCAGTCCTGGCAAGGAAAATCCACTGAACAAGGCTCTGGAATGGCTGAAGTGTAATGATCCATGCTAAAACCCCATGTGAAAAATAGCTCGGAATAGAATAAGAGATATATTTGCATGCAGCATCATAGTAGCCCAGCTGCAAATGTATATGTGATAACAGTTCATACCCCTTTTGGGGAATTGTAATAATTGTCGTAGCATGATGAACTTATGTAAAACACTTGGCTTGCCTAGGACTTCGTCATCAATCCGATTACTCTAGAATCTTTTTTCCTCGTTAATTATATGTTGCTCTTTAGTGACTTCTAATTTTTTGGTCTTTCACCCAAACCTCCAAAGCTAGAGTGGTTGTCATGGTGTTTAGGCCTTGGGAGGTTATTAAAGTCTAGGTGTTAATGTATATTACCATGCTAGTCACTATTTTTGAGTCATATGAACATGTACTAGGCCCCCCCTAGGTTTGTTTAATTTTTCGCAAGTAAAATTTTTTCCCATAAAACAAGCAATGTTTTAATGTAAAAATTAAAAAAAGTCATAAACGCGGTGTTTGGAAGTGGAATTTGTCATGGGGGTGCTCGTTTTCTTACCCAAAATACCCACTTAACCCATAAGCCCACTTTTGAGAGAAAATTCATGAATATTTATCACTTAATGTAATTTTCTCTCAAAAATGGCCAAAAAGACAAAATAAATGGCCCAAAAAGTTATGCTGCGTGGGAGCGCCCCCCACCCTCTCGCTCCCGCCCCCAAAGTTCGCTTCCTTTGGAAGCTCGCTCCCAAAACACTCACAGTTTTGGGAGCATGCTCCCAAGGCTCTCCCGAGGCGCTCCCTTCCTTTCCTATATTAAAAGCTACTATACTAGGTTGATCATTTTGTGACAATGCTATGGTACTTCCATTCTTTGCCAAGCTCCTACAAAGGTTCTTATGGTTGACCATTTGCTGATAATGTTATAAGTTATAACTACTAGATGATTGATGTTATATGGTTTAATCCATGTATTCTATAGCTAATTCAACATCCTACATGTCTTTTAGATATAAATCCATCAAAATATATTTAAATATATACCATACAAAAAACGCTCCCGAAACACTCCTAAAACGAGAGCTTTTGAAAATTTCGCTTTTCGCTTCACTCTTGCTCCCCGCTGCCAACAACATAGCCAAAAAGACGAAATTAAGGCAAAATCCAAATCCCATTGATTGATAAAATTTGTTTGGGCATGATCTTAGCTTAGTGTAGTGGTGGCAATCAAGTCTGAGTTAGCAAGGAGCCAAGCTTTTAATCTGTGATTTGATTGAGATCCCGATAGAGGGGGCCACATTCTCTTGAGAGAGGGGCCAAAGTAGACTCCACTGCCCAAAAGTTCCCAAGTTTTGGGCTACTTTCTATCCCTCTTACCTTCACATTTATTTTAATCTTCTCTTGGTTACTTCATGCTTGCAAAGTTTAGCAGTTCATCTTCTAAGTTTAAATCTAAAGCTATTTCATATTTGCAAGCATTCCTTATAGTTAGATTTACTTTTGTACTCTCAAGTTTTGTCTAGCTTTTAGTTTAATAAAAAAATTCTCTTTTGGTACTCAATGCTAGGATTTTTTTTATGCTTTTAACGATTAATCTGGCATCTTTAGTGCCATATTAATTGCTGGTTTTTAAACTTTTGATGAACATGTAGAAGGAAATGCTAGTGATATATCAAAGATTTAGATAATCTGGGACCTTAGTTTCCTTCCTACTCTCATCAAACCAATAAAAATGCTGAAAAATTGTAAGCTTGTTGATCCTAATCTATAAAGATCGCTGACATCCCAAAAAATATTGTAATAAAATCATAATAAAGAGAAGCAAGTGGGCTACACAGCGCCCACATCCCATCCCCCCTAGGGATCTTTGTCGCCTCTTGATGGTGTGCATGTGTAATATCCCAGATGCGGATATTCAACTGTTTTCTACACTAGGGCTTGCTTAAGCCTCCCGATGTACAATAATATTGAAAATAAATTTGCATGCAAAGTGCCGGGCAAATGGCCCTATTTTATAGCTAATTAGGGCAGAGAATTTTATGATGATAGATCAACACTTACCACTGATAATCCGGCTTGATGATGCTCCAGAGAGAATAGGCATGCAGTAAGAACTGATCTGGTGAAGAATTGATGCTCCTTGCCTCTGATGATACCCCAGCAGCATGAACCCTCAATCAACTAAAGGTGATGTTTTCAGTGAAGGAAGTGTCTGATGCAGGTGAGAATTTGCAGGAATGGTAGTCTTCCCGTGTCGGAGAGGATGCCTAACACATGCAAAAGTTCTGAGATCAACAAGCAGGCTAGCGAATTGAATTGGAGGTTTAGCTGCTCATGCCCCCTGATTCCCAAAATTGCTGAGAACTCCTCCGGATGAGCAAACTAGAAGCTGATAATCACCAGGTACTGGAGGATGATACCGATGATGAGAATGGTGCCAGTATTCTGAAGATAAACGGAGTTCTGAGGAACCAACGGATGATTTGGGGTTTTCCAGCTAAAAACCCCCCTACGACTGCACACGTGTCCGTGCAAACAATCTCTGATGGATATTGGATAACTGCAACTGGATGAATAAGTTGAAGAGCAGATGGTGAACTTGGATGGTTTACCTTGAATGAGACTAGGGCAGATATTTCACTACCAAAACCTCGTTAGCTAAAGACGTCGTCTTCAACCCCAACTGCTGTGGCCGCACGCTGTGCTGCTACTCAAGAAGCTCCTAATTAGGTCACTTTAACTTCTAATTTGCGGTCGACTTGCATGCATGCGCATGGAGACTTAAGCAGGTGCATGCATCATTAAATAATGCTCAAATGTCATGCATGCAGGTGGCCTTTGGCTCTGGTGGCCCTCTTCGACCCAATGGTGATATAATATTGATGCCCTAGATCTTCTGTAGATGGCATCAGTCTTCAGCTGATTCCTTGACTGTCAGTACCCGTTCGAACCCACAGGAATCACATAGGTTAGCGGGTTGGTCCTCAATGCCTAAGCAGAAGAGGACATTACAGTCCTCCCCACTCGAATTTGTTTGTCCTCAAGCAATTGTAAAGCTGGGTGCTGTAATACCTGTTTTGTCTCCCAAGTGGCCTCCTCCATAGGTAGATCTTTCCATTGAACCAAGTAGTCTCTGATGATCCTGTTCCTCAGTTTTCGCTCTCGTACTTCTAGGATGCGCTCTGGAATCAGTATCAATTGCCCCTCATCATTAAGGGGGGGCAACTTGGAAGATGTAACAATTTGCTGGCCGACTGCCTTCTTGAGGTTGGAGATATGAAATACGTTGTGAATCTTACTCTCTAGGGGTAGTTCTAGCTCATATGCTATCTCCCCAACCTTTTGGATTATCTTGTATGGACCATATAAGCGAGGTTTGAGTTTTTCTGCTCCTTTCTTTTTGAGAGATGACTGTCAGTAAGGTTGGAGGCGTAAATAGATGAAGTCTCCTACCTCAAAACTGCGCTCAACCTTGTGCCTGTCTGCATATATCTTCTGCTGATTCTGAGCAGCCTGTATGTTCTCCCTGAGTATCTTGAGGATATCTTGACCCTCCTGAATCCACTCTTTGGCCTTGGGGGCCCTGCTGTCATCGAATATCCGATCTGAGAAAGTGGAAGCATCATACCAGTACAGAGCTCGGAAAGGGGTCATCCCAATGGTCATATGGTGGGTGGTGTTATTACAATGTTCACCCAAGTGTAGCCATTTGATCCATGTCCTCTGCTAACCTGCTACGTAATTTATCAAATAACCCTCAATCCACTTGTTGACAATCTCTGTCTGCCCGTCACTCTGTGGATGATAACTTGTGCTCATGGCTAACTCAGTCCCCACTAACCGGAAAAGCTCTCGCCAAAAGTCTCTTGTGAATTTGCTGTCCCTGTCACTGACAATGGTCTTGGGCAACCTGTGGAGTCTAAATACCTCTCTGAAAAATAGTTTTGCTACCTGTGCTGCTAAATAATCTGAAGAAGTAGCAAAGAAGTGAGCAAACTTGGTCAATCTGTCCACTACTATGTACAAGCAGTCTCTGCCTCAAACCTTGGGTAGCCCAGTAATAAAGTCCATAAAGATGCTCTCCCATTTCTACTGAGGAATAGGTAAGGGATGTAGTAAACCAGTCGGGTCGGTGTGCTCTATTTTGCTAAGTTGCATTGAAACCGAAACAAAAACGGATACGGATACGGGGAGGGACACGGATACGACAAATTTTTAAAAAAACTAGATACGATACGGCAAGGAAACGACTATATATATATATATATATATAATCTAGCTAAAATTTAACATTCATCATTTAAATTTTAAATTAAATAATAAAACTACATATTAACAATTTAACATAATACATCATATGATACTTGAAAAATCTCATCATCAACAAATATGCAAATTACAAATCGAATTGAGTGGCAACATATTGTCAATGTACATTGCATTATGCATATTCATAATTTCATTGTTCATTGTTCAACTTCAAAGTTCAAACGTTCAAAACATAATTATAAATTACATTTACATATCATAAAAAATGTCTTCGTCCAGGTGACGATGACCCACATCAACACTAGCACTTTGATTGTCTCTAGAAGTAGAAGCGGGAGCATTGCTTCCATGTCCACTTGATGGTACCTCCTCATCAAATGGATTCATATGAGACATGGCATTCAATGTCATATCCAAGTCAGGCAATTCTGGTTCTATATCCCATAGTTTGGTGGGCCCCATTTTGTATTCATCCTTATGTGATAGAAGGCGAAGGTTGGAATGGACATAAACAAGTTCCTCGGCCTTCTTGGATCCCAATCTTTTTCGCTTCACCGAATGGATGAAGCCATATGTGCTCTAGTTCCTCTCCGCTGATGAGGAACTAGCAACTTGTGACAAGATCTTGACGGCCAATTTTTGGATATTTGGAATTTCCCCACCATGGAAGTTCCACGAATTAAGTGGGCTTAGTCTGGTCTTGTCCTGCATAGTTTCAATATCTGCACCCAAATTTCAAAGTTCAAACCCTCATATCTTAAATGAATTTGAAATGATCTAAGAAAATCATATTGAAATAACAATGATTTTGATGCTTAAGATGAAAAAGGATCATTACCTTCACCCAGACCCTCAAATCCCACAAAATGTGAAAACTCCTCACGAATCATATAGGCAATATCAGGATCTACAAATAGCTTTCTCAAAGCTTTCTTATATCCTTGTGAGACTTTTGGGTCGTTGTTTGGCAAAGTTCTTTCTGGATCATTTAGCAACTCTGCGGAATAATATTTAGGATTCACTGCATAGGCCAAAAGGTGTAATGAAGTGGTCATCTTGTTCCACCTTTTGGTCAATATGTCTTTTACTTCTTTGTAAAAGACTTCATTTGGGTCCCGCTCCTTAGCATTGATGACCACTCTTATCTTCTCTATCATGGAGTCAATGCCCTCATACACCTCTCCCAAATTGGGCTTGTCTGTGTCAAACATACGTATCAAATCCACAATTGGCTTAGTAATTGCCAAGAGGTATTCCACCTTATCCCACCATTCATCATCAACAACCAACCTCTTCACTGCTTGTGCTCTTTCAGTTTGGGATTGCCTCCATTGATTCCAAAGAGAACTGCATACCATTGATTGTAAAGATTCCTTCACCTGCATAAGCCTCGTCAAGACTATGATGTGAGAGGTAAAACGAGTCTCTGCAACCTGCAAGTGACAACTCAAGATTTCAATAAATTAAAATCTAATTCTAAAAATTAAAATTTAGAGTCATAACTATAAGATTTATGAAACAAACTTTAGAAGTTTAAACTTTAGATTTTTGGTACCTTAAGAAGCTCCAACTTTGCAAATTCCCTGTAAATGCCTTGGGACATGTGGTGGTTTGTGATGAAGGCTTGTATTTCCTTTGCCTCCTCAAAAATAAGTCGCATACACTCAATTTGAGTCCCCATCTTGCTCAACATTAGGTTCAATGAATGAACAGCACAAGAGGTCCAAAAGATGTGCTGATATTTGCCTTCAACAATTAGGCCCGCTGCTCTGCATACTGTTGCATTGTCTGTTATGACATGGACAACATTTTCTGCCCCCACAAATTCAATTTCTTCTATCAAGATGTTAGCAATGAATTGAGCATCTTTTTGCTGCCCCTCACAATCCACTGCCTTCAAAAACATTGCCCCTTTAGGGCTTTGAGCAATCACATTGATCAAAGGCCTATTCCTTTGATCTTTCCATCCATCAGAAATGATGGACACCCCTGATAAGCACCATGAATGACGATGGGGTTCAATGCACCCTCCAAACGCAGCTTCTCACCTGTCAACAGTGTAGTGCGGATCTTCTCATAACCAGTGCCAACGTATCCTATTGGGGCTTTATTAACTTCTCTAATCATCTCTACCCAATAAGGAGATCGCACAATGTTAAAAGGAAGGCCATTTGCATAAATGCACTGACCTATAGCTTCATCCGCTGTGCCTCGAGCATCATTATTAAAACTCTTTTCAGGCGGTCCCAAATTAGACCGCTTGAAGTTCGAACTAGAAGGACTACTAGTTTCATGATCATCATGGGAGGGAAATTGAGTCTTTGATGAATATGCCCCCATTCTTGTAGGTTGTTTGAATTGATTCCATTGAAAGGAAGCGTTTGACTCATTTGCTTTAGCATCTGCCTCATCCTGTTCTTTCTTATATTTTGTGAGTTTTTCTTTGCTCAAACCCTTTCCATCTTTTCCATCTGATTTAGGTGGACTGGTGCATACTCGAATGCCATTGTTCTTTATCCCAAGCAAATGTGCTTTCACTCGGGTGTAGGATGCCTTGAATTCTTTTTGACATTCACTGCAAATCCATATTAGTGAACCCCCTCCTTGGATCTTCCCCACAACAGTGACATATTTCCAAAGAGGAGACTTTGGATCAGTTTTCTCTATGGAGGCAGATTCAATTTCCTGTTCCCCAACATTCACAGATGACGATTCCATGATGATGAAGCAGTCTGCAAATGAATAGTAACCTGTACCCTGGGGCCTGTAGGACCAAAAAAAAATACAATATTACAAACTGATCATCAATTATGAATTATCAATATGCTGTTAGAAGTCTGTATGCATAATCAATTCAGTGAATCAGTAGTCTATATCAGACTTCAATATACATAATGTATGCATAATCTACTAATCAGTAGACTGTAATAATTAATTATAATCAATGGTGGATGATGGATCTTGATTCTTATCCCATTTATAAGGAGGATTTGGCTAAACTTTAAACTTTAAAGGCTTCATAAGTTCATTCTTGAAGTAACTGGAAACACAGAAAATGCAATGAACATTGAAATTGCAGATATGCTATTATGCCCTGGAGAACCAACTAGGAAGAACACCAGGCTCCAGCAACAAAATCACTATGTTTGGCTTTGGCATTAAATTAATCTCAGGCAAATTTAGATTATGATGGCTCTACTGGACAAAATTCTAGATTTAGCAATGGCTCTATAATAAGCCTGAAATCAAAAGAAAATTAAAAATTTGAACTTCGCAAGCTCTTAAAATTTACAGTGAAGTCAAAAGCTTGGAAATGAAAACATGCTTGGATAACAGCTAAAAAATGTAGAAGATAAATTTGCCATAGAACAAAACCCCATCCAAACTTGCATAAATACTGGTCAACTATTGGAATTCACCAGACAGGAAAGGCCCTGAAATGAGCTTTTTGTCCATATATGATGATGCTTTAGGAGAGCTAAGGAGTTCTCAAATCAAGTTCATGTCATGCAGAATGACCAGAATTAGCATACAATGAGATTCTCGAAGAAAATAAGATCATCCCAAATGCATTACTCCTCCATTAAGTTTAATCAATGAAAAATGTGATGCCAAGTCTTAAATTAAAAATAAAGGCTGACAGTTCGAACTCCTTAAGGCTTAAAATAATTATTAATTACCCTCTTTTGAAATTGAAGGTCATCCAAGTGAAGCCAACTCTAAAGCAGATTTAAGCCTTAAGGCTGACAGTTCAATCCGCCGCGGTGAGGCTAACCATCACCACAGATTCTGGAAACAATAAAAAAAATTCATAACTCATGGCAATATTAATTTTAAAATTAACCTGGGTCCTGGAGGCTGGCCGCTGGACAGTGGAACGTGGATTCCAACAACGTCACCTCTGCTGCTAGAGCTCCAATAACTCTGCCTGTGCTGATGCTCCAACGAGTCCAGACTCCACCGTAAACTTAAAAGTTAAAATGACCTTTGTTGCACCCGGTTGTAAACGACTTCACCCGGCCGTAAACGACTTCAAAGTTCACCCGGCTCGGTGCTTAGTGCCGCGTCGGTGCTCACTGCTTGTGATCGCTGCTCTGCTCCAATGACCTTTACGACCTCTGCTGCTTGTGCTCATTGCTTGTGCTGCCTCGATGCTCGCTGCTTGAGCTCAGTGTTGGTGCCCGCGGGTGTGTTGAGAGTCGAGGGAGGCCGGCATAGGTTATAACATAAAAAGACAACCATTTAATAATTTTTTAATTGATAGGCGGGCCAAATCGTATTCGGGATTTTTTATGGGCCAAACGTATCCGGGTTTGCTAATGCGGATCAAATCTAGCTGGATCCGTACCCGATTTTGCCCGATCTGTACCTGAATCTGCCGACCCGTTTCCGATATTTGCCGATCCGTTTCCGATATTTACGATCCGTATCCAAAATTTATGATCCATATTCGTGCCGAATCAGGGCCGTATCCCATCCGTATCCGTATCGGATTCGGGGATCGGCGTATCCGGAGGGTGAAAGTGTCGTTTCCGGTAACTTAGCTATTTTGTTTTATTGGCACAAGCTGCACTTTTTCAGATGTTGTATCACATCATTCTTGAGGCCCTTCCATGAGAACCTTTCTCTAATCTGCCGGTAGGTCTTGAGAAACCCTTGATGCCCTGTTAATGGTGAATCGTGCGATGCCTGTAAAATTTTCTTCTTAAGGGGAGACTCTGGAACCAAGAAGATCCTGTTTTTGTAGTATATGATGTCATCAATTACCCTATACCTATCATCCTGGATCTGTCCATCCAATAGCTCGCAAGCAAACTTATCTTTGGAGTACTCAACCAAAAGATGGGATCTCCAATTCGATGAGATGCTCATAAGGGATAATGTAGCTGGTCTCCTGGAAAGTACATCGACCACTACATTGTTCTTTCCCTTTACGTACTCAATCTCGAAGTCATAGGCCTGAATCTTGCTTACCCATTTCTGTTGTCTCTCGTTTAGCTCTTTCTGCTCTAGGAAGTATTTCAAGCTGTTGTGATCTGTCTTAACCTTGAACCTGGCACCCACTAAGTATTGCCTGAACTTGGTTAGCGCATGGAGGATGGCTAACATCTCTTTGTCATATATCGAATAGTGGCGCTCATAGTCTTTGAGCTTCCTGCTCTCAAATGCAATGGGGTGGTTGTTCTACATCAAAACTGCCCTAATGCCCTCTCCCGAAGCATCACATTCTAACACGAAGGATTGAGAAAAGTATGGTAAAGCTAAGACTGGGCATGAACTCATTACCTTCTTCATTTTCTTGAATGTCTATTGTGCTCCAATTGAATGCCCCCTTCTTGAAAAGATCTATGAGGGGTGCGGTCATCTGTGAGAATCCATTGACATACCTCCTATAGTAGGTGCAAAGGCCCAAAAAGCCCTTCAGTTCTGTCACATTTTTAGGTGTAGGCCAATCCAAAATAGCCTAAATCTTCTCTAAGTGCACCTGGACCCCGTTTGCCCCTATCACATGCCCTAAGTACAACATCTCCTGCATGACGAACTCACACTTGGATATTTTGGCATATAGTGACTGCTCCTGTAAAATTCTAAGTACTTCATCTAGATGTCTTAAATGCTCTTCCCAAGTTCTACTGTATATTTATATGTTGTCGAAGAATACCAGAATATATTTATGTAACTATGCCCTGAAGATATGGTTCATGCATGACTAGAAGGTGGCTGGTGCATTAGTGAGTCCAAATGGCATCACTAGAAATTCATAATGTCTGTAGTGGGCGGTCTTTGGGACATCCTGTTCCCTGATCCGAATCTAATGGTACTCTGAGCGGAGATCAATTTTGGAAAAGTACTTTGCCCCCTATAGTTCATCCATCAACTCGTCAATCCTATGGATGGGATACCTGTTCTTTATGGTCTTTTTGTTGAGCGCCTTGTAATCAATGCACATGCGTAGGGTTCCATCTTTTTTCTTCACTAGTACTACTGAAGATGCAAAGGGACTAGAGCTAGGTTTGATGTACCCTAGCTTGAGTAGTTCCTTGATTGTACTTTCTTTCTCATCTTTATACCTCTTGGGATGTTTGTAGGGAGTGGCGATAACTGCTTGGGTCCCCTCCTCTCACTCAATAATGTGCTCAAATCCTCTATCTAGAGGTCGACCTATTGGAAGGTCTCCGAATACTGTCTTGTGGTTCTGCAATAAGGCCTCTATATCTGCTGGATATTGTGTGGCCTCATCTGGTGGTTTCCTGAAGGTAACCATACATTTTGCAACCCACTCAATATCTCCCAGTCAGAGTACTGCCTCCATCCTGTGTGATGTCACTGCTGTGGGAGGATAGGTATTCATCCCTCTCAATACTGCCTTCTGTCCTTTTGCTCCTGTAAACTCCATCTCCATGGTCTGGTAGTTGGTGGAATACTTCCCTATGGAATACAACCACTGAACTCCTAGCACCACATTCATGTCAAGTACATCTACCACATAAAATGTCTCCATCACTATATAATTCCCAAGTGTTACCTTTAATTTAGGAATCCTATGAGTACACTCCATGGTGTGACTTGCTACGGCTACCGAAAACCCATCAAAGCTCTCAGTCTGAATATCTCTCTTTTTAACCCATGCATCATCAATAAAGTTGTGGGATGCCCCACCATCTATCAGTACTCCCACTCTATGGCCCTGTACGGTACCTTTGATCCGAAGAGTGTGGAATCTAGGAACCGTTGTCATGGTAGCAATGGTACCTCCTGAGGCCTGTCCCTTAGCAACTGTCTCTGTTGTCTCTCCTTGCTTCTGATCCTGGTAATCCTCATCCTCCTCACTGTCGGAATAAGCCTCTATGTAGTAGGCCTTTCCTTTTCCTGAACATCTCTGACCTGGTATCCATGGTTCCTGGCAAGTGAAACATAACTTTTTTCTTCCAAGGTCCTGTCGGGTATCATTGTCCATCCATTCTCTCTGGAAGGGTTTCCTCTTGTTGCCGCCTAATTCGCACCTCGGGTAACGTGGCAGAAATCTTCAAGCCACTGGGTGCGACCTTGGGGGCAAGCTCGAGCCAAGTGCTGTCACCTGATACTCAGCTCCTCCGTCTAGGCCAACTCCTAGCGAAGCCAAGGGGGGTGGACCCTAATGAAAAGTAAAATCTAAGGTTTTTACTCTACAAGAGAAATAATTAATTCTAAGAGTTTTAATATGGAATGAATGAATTTAAGAAATTACCAATTACTGCCAACAAAACTTAACCTTCGCAACACCTTAACTCAAATTAGATACACAAAATTCAATGACACATTGGGAGATTAACTTATGCAAAAAAGGAACAAAAAAGACCAGTGCCAAAATGAAAAGTGTGCTTGCAAAAGTGGGTTGCTAGTGTAGTCTCAGTGAAAGTATTGCAGTGTCTCTGTTGGTAAATTTTAAATTATTAAATTAAT
>LPNX010420913.1:47476-65568 GCA_001517045.1 Pseudotsuga menziesii | reverse complement strand
ATTGTGGGTTTGGCCCAACAAGTCAAGTCCCTTCGAACTGAGTGCTAAAGTAGTAATACCAAGTGTCCAACAGGGCGAGGATAGACCTGCTTAGAGTAGACCCCTGACTCTGTAGTGATTACTCTTTGCAACCTCCCGAGTTCTCAAGAAAATTACTTGTGTGGATTTTCCTATTAGATCTAGTAACTCGTATCCCTTTCTGATACAGCCAACTGATCAGACAAGCTGCAGCGGTGTAGAGCATACGGGGAAGGAGTCTTGGTTTATTTTAATTAGAACAAGTTTTTTGATTTAGAAAAAAGGTAAAACCCTGCAGTATCTTTCCAAATTCAGTACTCGGGCAAGCCCTTATCCACGAACCTGTACTCGGGAAAGCGAGGGGGTTTATTTTAACTTAGCAGTGCATAACAAAAATGTTTTTGTTTTTTAATTACTACACTGCTCAAATCTTTTCCCTTATGGTACTTCGGTATAGCGCAGTGGGTAAGTATTCAGGTTACTTTTGCACAACTTAAACAAAGCATAAAATGATAAAGAAATTCCACTACGCTACCAGCATATAAGAAAACAGAAAAGGACACCGACACAAATCCCCCAAGGGGGATGGGGACCGGGCTCTACTGAGCCTACTCAAAACTTTGTTTTTATTAATCTGTTACAATGCTTCAGTAGAGAATGCTCTTTGGTCCTTGTTATCTGGGATCCAAAGGCTTACAACATGCAAAGGAAATAGGCCCAGCTAAGGGGAAGGCCTCCTGGGAGCTCCAAATGTTTGAAAAAGCTAATTTCGGGCAGAGTTTCCTTCTCTTTTTTGATGGGCCTGCTAAAAACCAGCAAGCATATGTCAGTGAAATATGCCCAAAAACACTTTGGAAGTGTCTTTGGGCAGCATGCAAAAATTTACAAAAAAAATCTAAGTAACTACTAATTATGAANGCCTGCTAAAAACCAGCAAGCATATGTCAGTGAAATATGCCCAAAAACACTTTGGAAGTGTCTTTGGGCAGCATGCAAAAATTTACAAAAAAAATCTAAGTAACTACTGATTATGAAAACAAGGAAACAACTAAGTGAGGTAAGCTAGAAAGCTTGCCTTCTTAGGATCTTTGCTTGCCTCTTGAGAAGAATGGCAAGCAAATCTCAAGCACAAATTGCTAGATCAAACTTTGAAATGCATAGAAACTCTTTCAACAAGCTTTTTAAATTTTCAAATCTTTTAAACTTGTGGAAAAAGGGAAAAGTAACTAGATTTAGAATTTTAAAATGTACCTTTGAAGCAGACTAGAAATAGAAACTTTTAGACATCAGATCTACCTTTGATATGACTTTAGATGCTAGATCTAATATGGAAACGTTTGAAACCAAAAGAAAATTTTAAGAAATTTGTGGATCAAAAGTTTAAAAACCCAGAGTAGAGCAAGCAATAAAGGACAGAAAACGCCTCCTTGGTGAGATCAGAGGGACAAAGCTTATTTTCCAATTTTACTGAAAGAAAGGTAGAGCACATTTGCTCATCAATACTCCAGCTTTAGCTTCCTGTAAAAGACTATCAACACTAGCAATGGGGATTAAAAAATACCTGTGTAAACCGAAAGAGACTACAACAACAATGTAGATCCTAGCATGAAATCATACATATATCAAATAGGCTTCCTCGACTTGCAATAAAAGAGTAACCTAACAAGAATTACCTTTTATCTCTACAAAAATACCATTTCCTTCCGAAAGCAAGTTAATCCCAAACATATGCAAGCATGAAAACAAATACAGGTTACCTCACAAATGTAGAATGAGCTCTGTCCAAACATCCATAGATCCCACACAGAAATTGCCTCCAAAGCCTTTTATTCACAATACTCAATAAAACTGTTACAACATTACAAGCAGAGGTTCCACCTTTTGATATTCAACAAAGGAGAAGAGACCAGCTTATATAGGAAAAGAGAGACCCAGAGGGGTCTCATCAATACTGAAGAAGAAGTCAGAGTTCAACTGAGCTTGAACAAAGGAGGTGAATGACACCTCTCTCACCAAACTCCCTCAATGAATCATGAACCTCTAGCACATACCATCCAATGAATAAGACTGAAGATGCCATTCATTACCCACGCATGAGTGTACGGCTATGTGACGTGAGCTTTACCAATAAGATACTCACGTGGAATGGAAAGGCATACCCAAAGTTTTTATTACATGCCACGGTTATCAAAGGGGGCCCACTCCTTTAGCTAGCGCAACTCATCATCTACCTCACGCATTCCTTATGAGTTGACGTCACCCATATGATACACCAACCTGCGATTATATCCAAAGTCTGCAAATAACAAAGATGGCGGGTCCACTTCTTAATGCTTACTCGCTATACCACATAATGGTTATCGTGAACTTCAAATGTCTTGACGTCACCCTTATCATATAATCCTTAACCATTTAAATTATAACCAAACTTTGACTTCTAATGAGTGGTGGTATGAGTCGCTAGTCACATGGGACCCTTGCCATGTCACTCAAATCAATTTTAAATTGATTTTGACTTTTTTTTTAATTTTGACTTTAGTGCCAATTTGACCAGTTTTAGCATTAAAATGCTATTTTATGCACTTTTAGCCCAAATAATGCCTCACACGGTGCTCCGGCTGCCCGACTGATGTAGAAAGTGGTCCCATGGGTAAAATGGACGCTTTGGGTGTGAAAACGAGTGTCCCCACGTGAGAAACGGACTCCGTATCTGACTTTTATTACAATCTGAAGTTTTTTAATTAAACCATTAAAAAATGGCTTAAAAAACGGAAAAAATTATTCTTTGCGGAAATTGACGAAACTCCAGGGGGACCCAGTACATGTTCATACGACTCAATTCGAATGCCTAGCATGGTGAAAAACACCGACACGAATGCTCTAATTACCTCCCTAGGCCGAAACACCAAGATGACTACCCCAGCTTTGGAGGTGTGAGTGAAAAACTCAGAAATTATTAGTCATTTGTTCAAGAACCAATAATAACCAAGGGAAAAAACACTCTGGGCTAGTCGGCTTGATGCTTAAGTCTGGGAAGTTGAGCCTTTTATAAAAAATTAAATGCTAGGACATTTTTTACAACTTCCCCAAGGGGGTATGAACATGCGTTACAAAAAATAAAACGACCCTGGAGGCCTGAAAATGACCTTTGAACTCTGAATATGAACAAGTATCTTGTTCATTACTGGCGGCTCACTGAAAGTCCAACTAGGTGCAGCCTAGTCGGTAACACCTCTCTTCATTTTTAATAGGAAAATTGGTCCTGGGAGGAAACCTATTTTTGGGCACTGCATCCTGCAAGTCTCTAGTCTGGTTGATGGCATCTGCTAGGGTGGTGGGTCTATAAGACTTGACCCATCCTTGTAAGGGTTCAATGAGAGCCTCAGTGAACAACATAAACAACCTGCTCTCTGAGATATCTGTTACCATGACTGCTATCTTCTGAAACTCAAAAACAAATGCATCTGCACTACCTGTCTGCTTGAGCTGAGCCAGCTCTCTAAAGTGTGACTTCGGATCCTTCTGATCAAACCACTCAATGAGCCTCTGTGTAAAATCTGAGTATGAGGTGATGGTGTTGTGACCCAGTGTCACTAACTCGTGGTACCAACACTCATGTGCTTCTTCGTCCAAATGCAAAGTAGCCAATTTAATAGCATCTGTCTCAATCATGGGGTTGAGCTGGAAGTATATATCCAACTTCTGCACCCAATTCCTGGCTGGGCCACCCCGGGTGCCCTCAAAGGTAGGGATAGTCAGTTTCCCTATGGTGCGCTGTAACTCATAGTTATGGGTGAAAGGCCTATTGTAAGCTTTGGTTTTGTTCTTACTTTTAAAGTGGTAGAAGTCAGTGAAGGTCATGGATGAATGGAAGTCCTCTCCTAAAGCTTTATGTTCTCTCATATATGCACTCATGGATTCTTCTGGTTCTACTTTTGCTGTAGGCACTGCAGCTGGACTATTTAAGAATTGAGGTATGGTGGGTCGGAAAGGCTTGTATATATGGGGATGGCTCTGCATGTTGGTATGTAAGTGCTCCCTACTACTGTTGGTGGATACCCTATCACTGTTGGGAAATAAGGGACTGTGTGGGGTGGGCCCATTCTTCTCAGTCATTTGCCTGAAGGTGCTCATCATTTATTTTTGCCCAGTAGTGAGTTCTTTTATGGCTGATATAAGACTGTTGAAAGTTGTTTTATCATCCTCGACCATTGTTTCTTTGCCTTTTCCAAACTGATATTCTCTGTTTCCCAAATCTATGTCCTCTAACTCCTCTTCTCTGTCTTTAGACCTCTGTCTCCGGTAAGTAATGTTGTAAGGGTCTTCTGAATTCATTTATTATTTTGCATGCCCACAGCTGGCAAGGGAAATGGCTCTGATACCACTGTAATATCCCAGATGCGGATATTCAACTATTTTCTACACTAAGGCTTGCTTAAGCCTCCCGGTGGACAATAATATTGAAAATAAATTTGCATGCAAAGTGTCGGGCAAATGGCCCTATTTTATAGCTAACTAGGGCAGAGAATTTTATGATGATAGATCGACACTTACCACTGATAATCCGGCTTGATGATGCTGTAGAGAGAATAGGCATGCAGTAAGAACTGATCTGGTGAAGAACGGATGCTCCTTGCCTTTGGTGATACCCCAGCAGCATGAACCCTCAATCAGCTAAAGGTGACGTTTTCAGTGAAGGAAGTGTCTGATGCAGGTGAGAATTTGCAGGAATGGTAGTCTTCCCGTGCAGGAGAGGATGCCTGACACATGCAGAAGTTCTGAGATCAACAAGTAGGCTAGCGAATTGAACTGGAGGTTTAGCTGCTCACGCCCCTTGATTCCCAAAACTGGTACTAGAATATGATACCGATGATGAGAATGGTGCCAGTATTTTGAAGATAAACGGAGATCTAAGGACCCAGCGAATGATTTGGGGTTTTCCAGCTAAAAACCCCCCTACGGCTGCACACGTGTCCCTGCAAACAATCTCTGATGGATACTGGATAACTGCAACTGGATGAATAAGTTGAAGAGCGGATGGTGAACTTGGATGGTTTACCCTGAATGAGACTAGGGCAGATATTTCACTGTCGAAACCTCGTTAGCTGAAGACGCCGTCTTGAACCCCAATTGCTCTGGCCAGATGCTGTGCTGCTACTCAAGAAGCTCCAAATCAATAATAATCATAAGTGTCTTCTCCATTCACTTTATCTTTCTTTTATAACTTTCAACTGCGAAAACCCTAACTTTTGACCTAATTAGGTCACTTTAACTTCTAATTTGCAGTTGACTTGCATGCATGCGCATGGAGACTTAATTGGGTGCATGCATCATTAAATGATGCTCAGATGTCATGCATGTAGGTGGCCTTTGGCTTTGGTGGCCCTCTTCGACCCAATGGTGATATAATATCAATGTTCCCCCAATGTTCCGGGACACGGGTTTGGGGAGACGCACTTTTGGGACGTGTGGAGACCACCCCCAAATTTTAGAGAAATTCAGCGGGGACGGCGGGACGGCGAGACGTGATAGTCATAAAATTTTTAAAAATATTAAAAATCTGAAAAATATAAATCCCAACAATAACAAACATTCATCATTCTGGATTCTGCAATCATGCAATGTAAATGCAAAATTCAAAGTTCAAACACATTACAGTATTCATCAAGATTATCATTATATTAATAATTTATAAATATATTATATATCAATATGAATCTATGATTAACATGCACATCATATTTGATAATCTTCAGATTTGAGTTTTAAGTGATTGAAAAAAATGAATCAATGATACTAGATAGTATGATATTGTATTTGTTTCATGGCCATTGACAGTTTAGAATTATATAATATACTTTAGGTTAGACATTGTAAAGTAGATTTAGTTTTTATTATTTTTGTTTATGTTTTAAATTTAAAATTTTATTATTATTTAGTTTTTAATAATTTTTTTATGTTTTAAATTTAAAAATTTTAATATATAAGTTTATAAGTTTATAAATAAAAAAAATTCAAGTTTTATTAAATGGTTTTAATTTTTTTTTAAATAAAAAAATTCGGAGTTTTGGGGAAGTTTCAGAGTTTCGAGGTGGGACGCTCACAAGTCTTGGGGAAGTTTCGGAGTTTGGGTCGGGACGCCAAGAAGTCCCCCCAAGTTTCGCCAAGTTTTGCCGCCCACCGAAACGTTTCAGTCCGCGTCTCGCCAAGTTTCGCCAAAAGGAGGACGTCCGAAAACGTTTCGGATGGAGTTTCGGAGTCCCCGGGACGTGAGAAACGCCGAAACACGTCCTCAACACGTCCTCGACCCTCTGGGACGCGTCCCTGTGTAACACTGTATAATATTGATGCCGTAGATCTTCTATAGATGGCATTAGTCTTCAGCTGATTCCCTGACTATCCGTACCCGCTTGGACCCACAGGAGTCACATAGGTTAGCAGGTTGGTCCTCAATGCCTAGGCAGAAGAGGACATTACAGCGTGTTTCCATTTTGTTTAGATTTCTCTTTTGATATTAACATGTAGAGTAGTTTACTATTGTTAATTTAGATTAATCTTTTCATTTTTTGCAAAAGTAACGAACGTCGCTACGCTTTCCTGAAGTATGCTCTTGTTACCTGTAAAAAGGTTTGCTTGAGTAAGTGGTGTACAATTAAAAAAGAGATTTGTAGTTTAGTAATTACAGAGCATTTCACATTTTTGCAATGTGGTTTATTCAGTTCTTGTAACGAACATTAACTTGAAATCCTCGTACGCTGTGGATCACCGCGACTTGTCCGATCCGTGGACATATTCAGAAAGGGACTAGAGTTACTTGTCTTAATAGGGAAACCCATTCGAAACTTATTTACAAGAACTCGGGAAGTCGCATTGAACTATACCACGGATTTAGGAGGTTACTCCAAGTAGATTATGTCTCGCCTCATTGGACACCTGGTTTAGTTGCCCTGTGTTCAGTTCGAATAGATAAGTTCTTTGTGTGCCAAACAAGGAACAAATCCACTCCTAACCATCATTTAATAATACTGAAATTTACCAAGAGCATTGCAACACATTTACCTTTATAAAATTGTATCTACTTTGGCACAGGTCTATTATTGGATATCTTTTATTTCAAAGTATTTACTTTCTTGTCAATGATAATGTATCTTGTATGCTGCTAAAGTATAATTTCATCTTGCTCTTGTGATTAATCAATAAACTCATAGAATAGTTGTTTTTTTACTTAGATTAACAACCTTGGTTTCTTTTCTTAGGGACCACCCCCCTTGGCTTCACTAGGAGTTGCTAGACGGAGTAGTTAAGATCAAGTGACAGTACTTGACTAGTGACTTGTCCCCAAGGGTGCACCCAGTGGCTTAAAGATTTTTTCATTAACAACCTTGGTTTCTTTTCTTAGGGACCACCCCCCTTGGCTTCACTAGGAGTTGCTAGACGGAGTAGTTAAGATCAATTGACAGTACTTGACTAGTGACTTGTCCCCAAGGGTGCACCCAGTGGCTTGAAGATTTTTTCCATGTGATCTGAGGTGCGTATTAGGTGGCAACATGCTCCTTTGTGCGCACATATGTGGACGTTTTTGGCAAAAGTTTTCTTCTTTCATGCCTTCGGGTGACACTCATACCTTTGTAGGTGGTTGCAATATGCTTGTATTCTTGCTTTTGTTTGATGCTAATGAGCTATCATTGGTCTTCTCATGGGATTTCAAGTATGCCCATTGGCTCGCTTGTGGGCTACATTCAATTTAATTTTGTTTAGTTTTACCTTTAGCAATTTTGAAAGACTATGCTTTTGATCTAAAGCTTTAAAATAACCCTAATGTATTTTCTTCTCTTGAGCCCAATTCTTTCTCTTCTATTTCTTGAACAATTTCTCAAGTTAATCTTCACTATCACATGTATTGAGCTGGCGTGGCTTTAATACCATTCTAAAAATCACAGGTAGAGATATAAGAATAAAAGATAGCAATTTACGTTATATGTAGTGATTCGGATTCCCCAAAGGGTTACATTCAAGCATAAAATTTTACTGCCTTGAATAAAAACATTTCAATATTCTAAAATTTTGAACGTATGCAAAATCCTTGCTTGCAATCAATCATCCTTACTCTTGTAAACTTTTTTTTACGAGCTTTATGGTAGTGTGAGCTCCTAAATAACTGTACACTTCATTTTCCCAAGGGATGCTTCCCCCTATTTTTGGATGGCATCCCTAGTAAACCCATTGACGTAGAGTAGTGTGCCTCACCTAGGGGTATTTGAGCTGGGCACCTACCGATACAGAAAGAGCCAAATGCGCAACAATATTAGCAACAATTGGTTAAGCTTACCCCTTGGTCTTTAAATGTTTGGAAACATCTTTTCCCAGCCTTAAGCACTTAAGCAAGTGTGAGATTGATGCTACATTGCTAGCCTCAATTGTCCCATGAGGGACAAACATGTCACAAGTGCGGGTTTGAAATTGGGTGGGGAGGATAACAACATCTCTTCTTAACCACCCAATCTAGAACTGATTGGCTTGACAATAATAATTGTACAAAACATAGCTTCTAGTATTTTTTCATTGCAGGACGTATCCCTAACTCGAGCAATACAAATATATTAAATCTTCTTTTTGGCCTTATTAGTATTTACTTATGCTGATGTCTAAACTGAGGTGGAAGTTCATGATAACAAATTGATTTGTTGTTTGATGAGTTGAAAAGACTTTAGAAATAGAAAGAAAGTGGTTTTTATTTTATAACTATTTTAATTTTACAGAATTGAGACTTGTGAACTTATGTCATTATAGATCATAGTTTAGGTTCTCTATAAGATTTTTCATTTAAGTAACATTTCTATTTGTGTTGCAGGAGAACTTTTCTTTGTTACAGATAGGAAGAGTGGATTTTGGAATTTGTACAAATGGGTATGTTGTATGGGAATTTCTCTATTTGCTGTATTTTGATTTCATTTCTATTTTTAAGTTAGGGAGAAGAATTTCTTTTTCTTTCATCAGTCTCTGTTTCAAATTAATGTAGCAATGCTCATTTGGAATGATGATACTCGCCCATTGATGTTTACTAAATCAATTTGACCTACCATGCCGCTTCTCGTCAAACATTTGAATTTTCAATAGATTAATTTATTAGATGCTTCAAAAAGTTATTGGAGAAGGTTTTATTACAGATAGGAAGATTGGATTTTGGAATTTGTACAAATGGGTACCTAGTTATTTCTCTATTTGTTGTATTTTGATTTCGTTTCTATTTTGACTTTAGGGAGAAGAATTTTTTTCTTTCATCATTCTCTGTTTCAAAATTAATGTAGCAATGCTCATTTGGAATGATAATTCTCGCTCATTGATGTTTACAAAATCAATTTGACCTACCATGCCTCTTCTGATCAAACATTTGAATTTTGAATAGATTAATTGAATAAATGCTTCAAAAAATCATTCGAGAAGGTTTTGTCTCTCTCTTGCCTTTAATCAAAGCTTCATTCTATAAAGATCTATAAGCTTTACTGTTTATGGTCATAATTTGCAATCGGATTGATAATTCTGTTGACTCAATGGAGATTCCACTTTCTCACGGGTTATTATTAATAAATAATTTATTGTGGTTTTCAGTATAAAGCATTTTTACTTGCTTCATGACCTTCCTAACGAACTCTATTGCATGCAGTGATTTTCTATTGTGTCAAAATCGGTCTTCCCAAGCTCTTTACCCATTTAGCGTATGGCATATTTGAATATTTTCCATATTGTTTTGTGTGTGTATCAACAAATAATTCTAAGGGATCGCTTGGTTGGTTCGACCCTTTTCGACCCTTTTCTCTAAGGCATAATGCTTAGGGAGGTCGCGGGATCCATTCTCACAGTCTTGCAGGGTTACTAGCTGTTATTGTGGTTGGCAGTTAATATCGTCTTCTATTTCAAAACAAGGTGATATTAACTTAGGAAAATTTAGGAATGGTGTTGTTTAGGTACTGATGTCCTCATTTGTCATTTAATTGTAGGAGAGCGGGGGGAATTATTTTTCTAGAAAAAATACATATGTTAACGAATGACCAGAAGAGTCATAACTATGCATGACAACAAGAACTTCATATATACAATTCATTTCATGTTAGAAATATGCCCTCAACAATGGTGGTGGTGTTTTTTTTCATTTCAATCTATCCCATTATTCCATAAACCTTATGGCATGTTCAGAGTTCAGAAGAGATGCTTGAGAATTAAATGATTTCTCACGGCACTTAGAATTCAAAAGTGTTAGGAGATGACATTGAATATTTGTATACAATCTTCAACTAAGATGACATTTGTCTTTATTTATTTCTTCTCTGAGTCATCTTGCTTTGGTATTCATGAACTTATTACCAGATACTGGGTTATAGGATTTAACTTTATTGCATAGAATTGCAGCACTTAGAACAATCATTATGGAAGTCCATTACCCTAGCTAGGGAGGAGGGTTTTCCTATGGGTAATACATCAAGAATGATGTAAGATATGGACATCTATTGTGTACATTTGCCATAGGCTTTGTATGTTGATGGGTCCATCGCAAGTGCATTAGTAAATTTATCTTGTGGCATGGCTTTCACTCTATGATCTTTATAATGTAACCAATATACATTTTTATAAGAGCATTGAAGCAACATTAAGGCCCCAGTGATGAAAGCAGACTTTGGAAAGTAAGAAGATAATGAGTAACTAACCTTTACACAATTGTAGAGGGACTTTTCATATCTTGCTGCATCCAAAGGACACTTGGTTGCTTCTCAATGTTAGTCTCATTTGAAGAACTTGTGGAAAAGATGGCGCCTTTGTGCTCATATTGTAAAAAAATCAAGTTTGAGAGAAATGGAATTGTTGTCACAACCATAGCAGCAGGGTTACTTTGATGCAGATTAGCTTGTCAGAGGCATGACCTAGTCCTATTACATGAGCTGAGCATATGATGGTTAGTGATGGAGCTATATTTTTTGAGCTATTAAGAGGATACAAAGCATTTATCCAGTTCCCCTTGTCATGACTTAGCCCTTTATGACCCCATTGAGATTGTATTGGATGGGTTATGGTTCACAGAGCAGAGCAGCTGTTGGTCCACTTTCCTTTGCCATCATTCAGTCAAAGTTGTGCTTTAGGATTATTTAAGAGACAGATATATGATTGAGCAGGTATACAACATGTATTTGGGTGTTATCATTTGTCTCTCTTATCTATCTTAGTAGCTTTGACTTGGCATTTAGTGACATTTGGTGGTGATCCTGTGTTGTTATCATGTTTATTATTGACTTGTCATCATAAATGGTTGAGTGGTTCGGATTGTAAGTATTTAGTATATGCTCACTGGTATTGCCCACCTTATACAAACCTAATTATCATCCTTGCTATGCCTGGTGCCATCTTTCGCTTCCTCCATCCATCCAGTCTACTTCCATTTGATTTTTACCTTTGACTTATGACTTGGACTTGTGAGATTGATGAGCCTTCCCCCACTTTGACCTCTGTGCATGATGGACCCCATGTTTGTTTGTGTCTTGGCTTTGGAGAGTGAGGTCTCTTTTAGTTCTCAAAGCAAGTTTTCCTCTAAGAAATGGAATGCATCAAAATGCATAAATGTTATATCTAAAGGATGCAAGGCCAACTGCGATTAGTTGTGTTTTTAAACACGAGGCCTAAGTGAAATGAAAGTAAATAAACTAGTCAGTGGCCAAGGGATGAGCACTCATCCTTTGTATGATGTAAGGCCATTTGCCCCTACAGGGCAACAGGGTGGCAACTCTGTCGGTGTTATGGATGCTTGTTGGCAGTAGAGCTAGGCCGAGTCATTAATTGGGGCCCGCAAGTCTATCCCTGGCACCTACCCTTAGAGGTTGGCTAGTAAATCTTGTGAAAGTGAAACATTTTGAAAGTTGAATCAAATGAATTGTGAAAAGGATACTTGTTAGAGTCCAATGGAGGCAACCCCACTGCTGTACCCATTTGTGAGACACCGCCTTTTCCTAGTGTCCTCTGTCATGCTTATTGTCACTGTGGTGCTTTGTATCCCCTACTACTCTGAGAGATCACATAGTCAAAGTCTAATAAGTCAATCCCATTGAACCTAGCCTTGTTTTATTCACCTCACCCAGCTTAGCATAGTAATCAGTGTTGTAAGTGAGCATATGCCTAGGACTTCAAGATGAATTGTGTAGGGTAGCGATTTGGTGGAGGGCGGTTTTGTGGGGAGACTCCATCGCTCTCTCTCTTCAATGATCAATCGATCTTCAACTCAAGGAGTTTTCTCTTGCATATTTTGTGATCATTGTGATGTTTTTGAGTTGTCTTGCATTTCATAGCTTCTCTATTTGTGAATCAAATCTAACTTTCAGTTGTTTGTTTAGTAGGAGAGGGGCACACTAGCTTTATTTGGGAAAAAGCGATTTCACTTGAAACTTCATGGATTTTTCTCAAAACTGATATGAAGGGGAAATATCATTATAGTATTTGGCAGCCGCAAGATTTCTGGGTATTCTTTTCCCATATTTTTCTCGCCCGATTTCTATTCCATTAGTCGCTTTAAAAATTTAAAGTTAAAACCCTTGTTTTTTGGAAGTAGTAGATTGGGTCACCTTCTGTGCTCAAAACTGAAAACCCAAGTTAGGATTCACCTAAATACCTTAAAGAACAAGTTTGGCTTGAATCCAACTCCATTTGCCCATATTACTAGCATTGGTCCTTTTTGGGGCAACTCGCCTTGCTTGGGAAGTTGATCATTTAGCTTGTTTGGTGATCTAGGTGTTGCTTGAATCAATCCTAATTGACATATGTCACATCAAGTAACAACATCAAGTGCCAATACTTCAGTTAAGCCCTAGTTTGTGACTACATTCCATTTAAATGCTTAAACCCTAGCCTAGGAAACAATTGGGTATTTTAACTGGCACTTTCATCTCACTAGATTTGGCTAATAATCTTCACTGTTGAAGTGAAATCATCTCAGTTGATATTTTCCTACTTTGTTAAGCCTCTCAACCTGTCATCTTAAGCCCCACTTCAACTATCACCTATAGATGTATGGTTTCAATATATGTTACCAGATTCGGCTGTGAAGGGTCCAAATCAGTATACGATTCTGCTCAGAAATGTTGAATCGGAGATCCGGATCCGAAACTGGAAGATTCGCTATTTTTTTGCACGGGATACGGATCCGATTTTGGATCCGATTCTTCACACACGGGATTCGATTTCCGGTTTTGGATTCGGTATTGGATTTAGCAGGAATCTGTTCCCATTGGAGAAACCGTATCCGGAATTTTGAGATATTGTTCCTTCAATGGGAATGGATTCCTTTAAACCCATTAAAAAACACAAAAAAATAATAAAAGAGGAACGCGGGAATACTGACCTAGCCCCACCGCCCTCCTAAACCACAAAACACTGTCTTTTTAGTCTTCATTTCACATCTGGAAAGGACTGAGAGCATATTTGGCAGAGATCAAGAGCATTTAAGGAGCTGCGACAGAGGAGAGCTGTGACAAAGATCGAGAGCGTCAAGACAGCTGAGCGATAGGAGAAGGCTTCTTCCTTTGCACGAGGAGCAATGAGAGGATGGGTCACTCACGAGTCACGGGTAAGTAGCTTGAAGCCTTGAATGGTTGAAACTTGAACCAGTTGAATGATGAACATATACTACAACTTTGGATTCGGTAAGCTGCAATTTTGTAGCCATATACAACGTGGACGTAAGCGGAATGCATCTGTTTGCCAACGCCATTAAGTTTCTTCCAGATATCTGGCAAGCCAAGTTGGGTTGAACTTTGACGAGCATAATGCTCGACATGCATTTTAAAAACCATTTCAGTGTTCACAAGACAAACAAGTTATTTTGTTATTTATTTATCAAAACATTTTCCATTGTATGGAGAGTGGAGGGTTGCTCTACAATACAATATGAGTCACATATATAACTTATGTAGGAAGAACAAAAAAATTAAATAAATCTATGTGATAATATATGTCAATACAAAAGTTAAAAGATTTATTAAGCATTAAGAAAGGTGAAATTTGATTCCTATAGATTTTTTATAGATGTGAGTTTAAGATAGATCTATGATTATATATTCATTAAAACCTAATTTATACTTTCAAACTCCCAAATACATACAATATTACTAGATTTTGTTAATATAGTTATAGAAAAGTTTTACCTTGTTAATAAATTTTGTTGCTATAGCTGTAGAAACACTACTTATACAGTTCACATATATTCTAATTATGATTGAAGAAGGACCATTTGAATTGGTTATAAATTTTAACAATACTGCAACCACCACTAGTTTGTGTTTTTTCACATCTAATGTTTTAAATTTTATGATATGAGTGTATTTGGGATCCAAGCAACTTTACTTCCACAATCCACTATATTCCATTTTTACATCACAGATTGCCGTTAGTCTAAAAAGTTACTTGTGAAAGATGTTTTAGGGATGATTGTGAAAGATGGTTTAGGGATGATTGAGCAAATTATTAGAAAGTTTTAACAATAATTTTGCTAAAATAGCCACTCGTAATGTTACAACTTATTGTTATTATATGAAATTAAATTAGATTTCAAATCTGAAACTCATAATGTCACAACTTATTGTTATTATATGAAATTAAATTAGACATCAAATCTGAAAGATCATATATATATATATATATATATATATTATAAAAAATTAGGGTTAGGGTTCTGAATCCCTGAATCCTAATTTTGGACGAGTGCTGAGTCCCATATCTGATTCTTCAGTCGATTCCGATCACACCCACGGTTCGTGTAACCTTTGTTTCAATTCAAGGCATCATTGATTGAGTCATTGTCTAGTCTACTTGTGTGTGTGTTTTGTTTTGCTGGTTGGCCTTTATTGGATGACAAGGGTCTCCTCTGTGATCTTTCTTTTAGCTTGATCTAAAGTGACAAGAGCCCATCCGGCATGACAACGACTCCATCAGTAGTGGACAAGGCCCTTGGAATGTCACTTGGTTTAGTTGCCCCTCCTCTTCTGTCTCGGAAAGCATATCTTTAGTGGAAGCTACATCTTGAGTATAACATTTTTGGCGCTGTTGCTGGGGAGGTAGAGTACCTCTGGTGTCTGTGAGCTGTGTCCTTACGCGTTTTATCATTTGATCCTATCAAATCTGGATTTACATTTGATATGATCAATGTGTTTATTTGATGTTGTTGCTGCTTTAGATGTTTACAAAATTGAAAAAAGAGAGAATATTTTTGTATTTTTTTTAAACTTACTGATTTTTTCCAATATTTTCCCCAATGTTGCTGATAACTTGTTTCCTGAACGCTTGGCGATATATTCGCCAAAATGATGTTTGAAAATTTAAGTGTAACTAATTGAGGGGGTTGGGAAAGGTGGGATGATGGAAAAAAGGTCAATAGAAAGATGGTACCTTCGATCAAACTAGAATGATCATTAAAATGGAAAGAACCTTTGACAGTGAAAAATACAACATACTGGAATTTATACGATAAAATGTATTACAAAGCTGTAAAATAGGAGTAATTTACTGTGACAGGGATTATTGGAGTATTCGTGCTGACTTTGTTTTTTTCAGTTCTATTAAGATTGCTGGACTATTCATGTTGAAATTAGTATTTGCAATATTTTTGCAAAGTCATTTTATAAATCTCTATATTTGATCGATGTTTATATTATCCATTAAAAATGGTCATGAAGCAACATTTCATGTATGGTGGTAGGACAGTAGAGACCTTTAAAGATCCTTGGCCCCTTTTTTTTCTAAAATGGTATCGATGAAGGCAGTGGCTAACATTTCAAATTTCCCCACACAGGTTGAGTCAACAAATGAGGTGCAAGCATTGTACCCATTGGATGCAGAATTTACAAAGCCTTCATGGGTATTTGGTAATAGTTCTTATGCTTTTATTGAGCACAAGGGACTGAACAACAACATTGCATGCACATACAGGTTTCCTCTTTCATCTGGAATTTTGATTTCTCTTAAAGTTTTTACTGATGTCTTGCACTTGTATTGTTTGTCCATTTAGAAATGTCGTGAAAAATGCTGCCTATTTCTAGCTTAACATGCTATCATTATACCTGTAATGTGCTAGGTATGATCTGTCTAATTTATGTATTTCAAATTGCAGGCAAAAAGGGATATCATATCTGGGGATTCTTGATTACGTTCTTGGTTCCTTCTCCTTAGTTGATCTTCCTTTTACAGATATTTATAACATTGTATAAACACTTCAGTCTTTTCTTTTCCCTGTTTCTGACTGCAATTGTGATAGCTTTGACAAAGTAATTACTATTGTCATTGAAAATTACCTCTAATAATGTTCTGAATAAAAGGAATATTCTACTGTCAACTTCATGTCAATGATAACCTAATCACAAAAGTTATTTTAACATTTTGTCAATATATAGTAACTGATTATAATTTTGTGAATTTTGCAAGATTAGACCTCCATTGGAAGTCATTTATACCTAGAGGGAGCAACCCCTCAGCATCCATTATCAATAGTGAAGGTGTTTATGTCTAGCCATTTTCTTTGTCAGTTTACATGTATCTCACTATAATAATGGGTAGATGATCTAAAACAGACAGTTCACTTCTAAATTGTTGAACTGGAGTTTCCATTACAGAGATTATATTCTACTTTATCAGCATGCCAAAAAAGACATTTTTCATAATCAGTACAGGCATCCTTGCACAACATATGCAATTTTAAGTAAATATCTTTTGAATGCAGGTTTCCTTAGAAGAGAATCTGATTGCAGTGAGACGCATCTCTATAGTTTGGTCATCATCTTCTTTGAACATTTTTGAGTATAGTGCATTTATAAGCTCACCAGAAATAGTTGAATTTTCCACTAAAGTTCCTGGTCAGACAGCTTTTGCTTATCTCTATCTCCCTTCCAATTACAATTACGAAGCTCCTGAAGGAGAAAAGCCACCATTACTTGTGAAGAGTCACGGTATGTGTAATCTTTTTCCATGTACAAGTTTCACTTGGCTTCTTATTGCATGCCAGATTTGTTTAATGATTGCTATATGCTTGTCAATGGACTTTAACAATCTAAGTTTTTTGTTCTTATTAGATTGTGACTTGCAAGTGAAAATATTTCTCTTTAACATTTGGCATAAAATTGTTCAGAAGTTCTGTTTTAAGTTTTAACTGAGCATCTGGGTATTGTAGTCGACAGAAGGTTGGAAGAACACGTGTTTTGTATGAACCAAATTTTGATTGAATTGACTGTTGAAATGACCACTTGGGTCATCCATGCCTTATTTACTCTGCGAGTTTGTGTCTGCTGTAATATTTGAACAAAACAATATGCATAAGACCTTAATCTTTATATAGATGGCATTATGTTGTGCCTTGTGGTAAATATTCCTACTGAGAAGATAAGCAATTAGTTTTGGCTAGAAACCACCATACATGTTTTCTTTAAATTCAATCTGTTTCCTGAGGCTTAGAAGGATATATCATATATCTGTATATTATGTAGGAATCAATATTCAACCTTCCAGAGTTGAATTAAACTAATAATTTGGACCCCCAGGCTTTTTTTCCTAGTGATGAGGTTTGCCATGCAGAAGTTGAAAGAGATTGGAATATTGTTGCTGCTATGCCTTAGCTTATCCAGCTACTATGAGAAAGTTGCGTGCCATGTTATCAATGGGTATGTTTTGTTCTGAAAGCACTGATGAATAGCATTATGCATCTTTGGTCAACATAGGAGATGAGGGTGGTTACAGATCCTCAATTTCTAAGTTTTTAGTACACTCTTTTTATAATTATTAAGTATATACATCATAGAAAATAGAATACTTCTATACTAGAATCTGCCAACAAATAGCTTGGTTGCTATACATCAAGCATAGTAGCATAATTCAAGTACAAATATAAATATTAAATACGAATACGATTTGATACAGAAAAAATACGTAACAAAAAAATCTAGTACAGAAAAAATATGGGAGTAGGTAGCTTATACATTATTTTTTTTCCAAATAAAAGAAAATTAAAAAATATAAAATTAGGAACTATATACCCAAAAACTATCAATACATAG
>LPNX010420913.1:2653-39169 GCA_001517045.1 Pseudotsuga menziesii | reverse complement strand
GTGTCCTAATTCCAGGGGTCACCATGTCCATGTCGGACACTCGAATCCCCGTGTCCATCATGTCCTCTGTCCTCATGTCGGTGACTTAGCTCAGCACTATGCACCCAAATCATTACTGGAAGATGTATTACATCCTACTTCCTGATGCTTGTGCAATTTCTGGGGTGTAAACCATAAGCAAATGTATTAATTATATTTTATTCATCATTGCCTTGCTATCAAAGCAGCATCCTGAAGGCTGTCATTTTTAAGTTGTTAGGATGCTGGTTTAGGAAAACTCAGGATAACCCACCGTGTCAGAACAAGCTTGTATGCCTTGTCTTCTTAAGGTTGCTTTGGAACATTGGGATCCTGAAGCATATACTGCTCTATATAATTCTCCACTGGATTGTTAGATTTATATGAATAATTATGACCAGTTTTTAAAATATCCAAGTTATACATGCATACGGTCTGAGATCATCCTTCAGGACTTCAAGAGGAATAGGATCAACAACACTCATCTTATCCACCTAAACCATCCAATAGACAAGATAGAAGGGCACCCAACCCACATTATCCAAAGGTGCCCAGTTGTTCCATCAAAACTACCCCCAATATCAAGTGCGAAATGGTGCATGTGATTTAGATCTCACCCAAAAACACTCGGGTACTCATGAAGAAGATGATCAATGCCATAAACAAGTTGCGGTATCCATACAAGAGCACATACCTATCCAATCATCATTAGAAGAAGCACCTGTTATCACATATATAGTAGCCAAGCTACCATATTCTATTTTTCAGATAGTACATTTTTCAGCCAGATCTCTTACATGTGAGATGCTGAGATGAGCAGTTTTGATGGATCATTATTATGTTAGTGGACTATTGTACTCTCCCATGTCAGGATTGAGTCTCAGGACACTCAGATTTGAGGACCGATGTAGCCATTTATGTCATTTCAGAGCAGTCATTGATGCCCAGTTTTATATCAGTTCTTTCTCATTGGATAGATGGTGTCTTAGATATGATTATATTGCATGGTTATGACTCAGATTTTATATTGTGTTATATGGTTATTATTGCTCTTATACTGATTCTTGTGACATGTATTAACTTGTTGTATCATGATTTGGCGGTCATAATTATATGGACTTGGTTGTATCTGGTACTATGTATTGATGTCCTTACTTAGACTTGGAAGTTCTTGATCTATACTCATTGGTTTCACCCTCCTTAGGGAGAATAGAGGTAGTCATTCCCACCATTGTTTTGGCTTGCTAGTGTTGGCTCCATCATTCACTGTCTTCACCCATCCATTACCTTCAATTTTAGTTTCAACCCGACTGACTTCTTGACTTATGGCATGGAGGACCTTTTTCCCTGCTAGAACTTTTGTTGGACAAGCCTCCCTGTTTATATCGTGTCTCGGCTCTGAGTTGGTGACAGAACTTGCTTTTGGTAAGTTGGATTGTATGCCTAAATCATTCTGGTCGGTTGCCCCGATGTTTGGCATTGTGCAGAACTCCCCCTAGTCACTTGAGTTGTTGTTGGCTAAAACTGAAAGCTCATGTACTGCTTATATTGGAAATATTGAATATGCGCCCATGGAAAATGAAAATTATAAAACTGTGTTTCTTAACATATGTAAAAAGGGCAAGAGCAATGAAATGCTAAAATACTCCTTGAAGAGTATAAGAAGAGGTCTAAAAAAGCAATGGTTTAAAATATGTTATATCCAAAAATTGCTGACCTTATTAAAATAAATATGTCCCGGATGAAAGCCGTGATTAGCTGTGCTTTTAAGCATTGGTGAAGTCCCAAAAGGGTCATATAGGCCGAAAAGGCCATGGAATAAAATGATGATCTTAATGAACTTGGATCAAGCTTGATGTAGTCATGATGCCTAAGTTGAATAAGCACAATCTAAACAACTCACCCATTTGTGAGGCACTGCCATTCCTTGTGTTGTTGTTTGTCCGACATTGGTTATAGTGGGTATTCCCTTTCCATATCCGAAGTGTCATGATGTTGAGTAAGAAGTCATCCTTTGCCTTAGCCTTGTCAATTTCATCCTTCACCCTTCACTAGCAAAATTACTACAGCTATGAAGTGAGTATAGTCCTGAAAGTCTAAGTCTGAATAATAATAAATAAAGCCTTATATATGTATTTGTTGATGTACCGCCAGTGAAATGATTGCTACTTGTTGTGATTGTTGCTTGAATGAGTTGTAGAGCATGTCTTAGCCTTTTAACACTTGCAGCAGATGGATGATAGGCTGAGTTATTATTGGTGTCTGATCATTTACAGAGGGTTATATTATTTATTGGATATGGTTGATGATCAAATAGAGACCTTTGAGGGGTATGAGTATACACCTTAGATGGATTTGGACTCTCTGAGTCTAATGAGACAGTTTATTTCCAGTTCCGGGCACTTGCAGATATGATCAGGCTCATTCTGCCTTTCTGATGCAGTTTTTCTTCACAGGTTGATATGTCTGAGTAGGGAGATGTTTTAGTTGGATCTCCTAGGGCGTTGTATGGAACATAGGGGTGTAAACACTTGTTTGTACCATAGTACCCCCATCCCAGAGAGCGTGGTGGGCTTAGTTTGGCAACGCAGGCACCCTAGGAGGCTGTTTTGGCAGGTTCATGTTTCCCGAGGCAAATTAAAAAATGATTAAATGGCTATTGAAGAAATCGATTTGGGCTACTGAGGCAAGGAAATGACATGGGATGAGTCGTGATGATGAGAGTGATGTCCTCCACACCTTCTCCAGCAGTTGCAGCTCCTGATTGGGCCCACACCTATTTTTTGGGCATTTTTTATTATTTTCTGGAGGCTCACGATTTCCTCAAGGAGGCACAAAAGTCAAATAATTAAATTGTTATATTATTTATTGTGCCATGGGGACACCCAAAGGGAGTTAGTCAAACACTCCTTGGACCCACCATGTGCTTTCATTTATTTCTTGTTGAGTGGGTTACCTTTTTTGTGTGGGTTAGTCCACTTTGATAAATTATGGTTATATTGATTCATGTATTGTATGTTGAGCTCATCTCAACCATTGATTAGAACATTTCATCTTTTAATCTTAGCCGCTCGTTTTGAAAGTGGTTAGGATTTGGTTATGATTGAGGTTCTTTCATTTCTATTTAAAGGAGAGCGCTTCTCATTTGTTAGGGGTCTTTGGCTCTTGGATCTGAATAATAGAAAGATTTTTTTGTGGAAATTTTTCTGGATCTGCTTTGCATCTGATGTGCTCAAATGGTGATTAGCTAGTCTTCAGCTTCCTAGCATTGTGGAAATTCTCGTGAGATCTATATTTTTCGTGGCTATCATTGATTTGTCTACAGGAGGGCATTTTGGCTGGAGCGTTTTTGTAGGGGGACCTCAACTGGCTCGGTTCTCTTCGTCTTGGATCAAGGGGTTTTCATTAGTTTCATTGTGATCTATGATTGCTTCATTTTACTGTCTTGTAGCATTCAGTTTCTTTATCTTGTATTAGCAAATCTAATATGGTTGACGTTTGCTCATGCAGGGTAGGGGGCGCATTGGTGGCTTGGAGTTTGCATATGCCATAGAAATCATGGGGATCTTCCAGAATTGATCGGGATAGCAAAGATCGTCACTGTTACAGACTTCTACAAGCATTTCCAGGTAAGATCCAACAGGTAAGTCTCTTCTTTTTTCAGATCTTATTCCATTGTACGTTGCTTTTCTTTAACTTTTTCTGAAAACTCCTAAAGCATTAAAAACCCTAAAAAATAATAAACTTGGGAATAGTCCGATCTTTTGCCAAACCATTTTTGGGTTTCATAGATTGGGCTTCCCCTTCATCAAATCAACTGAAACGCTGGTCAAATTCCTCACAGTTTGACCTAGATCTGATTTTTAAGCAGAAAACTGCATAACCCCCCACTAAAAAATTGACCTACTAGGGTTTTGAGTTTTTCTGAATTTTGACTTGACGGATGGATAGATCAAGTCCCACACAGCCTAAATCAACCCCAACGCTGTCCATTTGCTTGACCATTTGACCTAGATCTGAAAAATTGATTGAAACTGCCTTAGCGACCTCACTGAAAATTAGACTTTTACGGAAGTGAGTTTTTCTGAAATCTAACAAGATAGACAGATAGATCGGGTCTCAAGCATTCCAGAAAACCCCCAATGCTGAGCTAGTTCTCTCTGGTTTGCCCTAGATCCGAAAAAAATGGTTTTCAGCCTCCTAGCCCCCCTCATCAGATTCTGACTTTTCCAGATCTGATTTTTTTGCTGATTTTCTGATTTGGGCTTGTAGATCAGGTCACCTTGACCTCTTCTCTCCTTCAACGCTTAGCCATTAGCCTCCAGGTAACCCTAGAACTGCATATCTGTCCTCCTAATCCCTAGCGCTAGCCATCCATTGAGCTGGGTTTTCCGGACCAACTACTTTTTGGGTTTGTAGATCAAGGTGTCTCCCAGGTGGGTTCTCTGAAACATTGGTTTACTGTTGATTCCATTGCCCAATGCACACAAGGCACTGATCTCCTAGCTAGCGCTTGCCCCATCTTGACCTCATTATTACTTCTTTTGCCAACACCTACTGATAACGCAAGTCACCTATCTTTCACTGAGATTGTCCCCTTGGTACTTGGCAGTCCCAACTCTGTTCTTGCTCACCCTGTCATAGTTACGTTTCCCAAGATAGTGGTCATCTCCATCAGTTGCTAGTACCTAAACCCTAGAGCTAGGGTTTCCATTTACCTTGCACCTTAAGTACCCTGAAGCCCCATCTTATCTTCTTTTGGTGTCTAGGTCCGATCTCTCCTGTCGGGAGCAGATCTGGGTCTCCCCCATTGTTGTCTTGGACTAGGATAACATAAAGTGAAGGCTGCCTTGATTGGCGTGACAACCATCCATTTGGGAGTCTAGGCAGTCGTGATTCCACCCCTTAGTTGCTTGCCCCTCTACCATCCATCCTGGATCCACCTCACACAGGCAACTACAAGGCCGGTGATAACAACACCCATAGCTATTAGCCCAAAATCCACATGCTAGGACATAATCATACTAGGCTAGCATCACAAAATGAATCAAAATCCCACCATCAAGGAGAACAAGCCATAAGTCAACTCCATCATCATGTCAACCCCATAGAGATACTGATAAAAATCACAAGCAGACACCCATGCCAAATGGGGGGTAATACATGCAATCATCTCCATCCCACAAAAGTTGCGATTGATTGGGCAATTAGGGACTGTGTTACCGGATTCGGGGGGCGAAGGTCAAGGATTCATGGATCCGTGGTTCTGATCTGGATCTGGATCCGGATCCACTTGGATCCACCTGGATCTGCCATGCAGAAAGGTTTTGCTGAGACGGGATACAGATCCAGAGGAGAAAAAACAGATCCAATGAAGGAGACACGGATCCTGAAAAATTGGAGATGGATTGACTAATAGCTGGCCCCCACCCATGTGGATCCCAACTCGAATTTAACAAAATTTTGGATTTTGATCCTTCCTAGGGTTTATTGGATTATAATACGCCCTTGACCCCACATCCAACAGACAATTCGACTGTTCTTGGAGACTTTTCTCAGCGACAGATTGGGAGACTGTTTCGATGTTTTCTTTATCCCAGACTATGACTCGAAAGGCATGGCATTGGTTCCTCCAGCACAAATGCTTCATTTGGTAGCAACTCTTTATTGACAGATGATAGACAACAACAGGTAGACTCAATAACTCGTATTCATGTTTGGGTCAACCCCGTTCTCTTTGTGTCAGCGCCGTCTTCTTTTTCTTTGAAAGTGCTTGCTTAAGAGTCAATGATATCGACCTGTAAACTGTCTTTGCATGGGTGTGAAATTTAAATACTAAACACGCTCAGTGTAATAATGTATATTTATTATTATTTAAGCTCTCTTAAATTTATAAGAATGTTTGCTGTGTATTTTTAAATAACCAAATGTTTGCTGTAGCTTGTATGTTTTACACTCGTAATGTTAATTTATATTTTAAACCTGTAATGTTAATTTAATTTAATATTGGATGCATGTAATTTATTAATTTATTTTATATAAAACCCTATAAATTTGCAATATATTGTATGTTTATTAAAATTTAATTATTTATTTTAACATATACTATCTGCTTTGTAGTTTACTTTTATAATCTTATAATAGTTTACAACTTTACACTTTACATTTATAAATATTTAAAATATTCTATAATTTACACTTTTAATTTTTTAATATATTATATAGGTTTCATTTATAATATAATTAATATTTATTACATTTATGATTTGTATTAAAAAATTGAAAAATTATAAATTTTGACTTACGGAGTGGTCATTTTATATAAAATTTTATATAGTTGGATTTTTTTTTTGTTTCTTGGATTTAGCAATAGAGTTGATTTATCCTTATTTTATCCACAATTTTGTAGTCATGGAACCACAACAACAGTAGAGTCAAGGGGGAAATGTATAGCAGGAATCCATTATGAACAAAGACCCAAGGTCTCCACTATGGGAATATGTGGAAATAATTGGTAAAAATCCCGGGGGTGGTTCCTACAAATGGAAATGCACAAAATGCAATAACATCCGAAATGGCTCATACACTAGGGTGAAGGGCCATATCATTGGGCAGACTAACACAGGGGTGCATGTATGCATTGGTCCAAACTGTCCAAATGGCCAACCTAGACTAGGTTTGAGTTTTGCAAAACTTATGTTTTATGCATCTTTGCAAGATGCTGCTGATAGGAGACATGCTAAGGGAAAACTCCTTTGCAAGGATCTATTGCTACAACTAAGCCTCTATTGTCATCTAGACTTGCTGCCACAACTAATAAAAGGCCTACTCTAGGACCTTTAGAAGCAACATTTAATAACCAGGGTAGAGATAAAGCTAATGAGTATGTAGCTCGTTGCATCTATGCAAACAAGCTAGCATTGAATCTAGTGCGCTCTCCTTGTTGGCAACAAATGATTAAGGAGGTCAATGAAGCATTGAAAGGGTACAAGAGTCCTGGTTATGAAAAGGTCCGCACCACTTTGTTGACTTCAGAAAGACAATCCGTGGATAGACTATTGCAGTCAATCCGAGATACATGGGTGAAACAGGGGTATCCATAGTTTCTGATGGATGGAGAGACCAAAGAAACTGCCCTTTAATCAATGCCCCCAAGGGGCAATGTTTTTGAAGGTTGTTGATTGCAGTGGAGTGGAGAAAGATGCAAAATTCATCTCCAATATTCTTATTGATGCAATAGAAAGTGTGGAGCCACATAATGTTGTCCAAGTCATCACGGACAATGCACAAGTGTGTAGAGCTACAGGGTTGATTGTGGAGGGTCGATATGATCACATCTTTTGGACTCCATGTGCGGTGCATTCGTTGAACCTTATGCTTTCCAAGATTGGTGAGATTGAGTGGATCAACGAAATATATGTAGCATTGAAGGAGATCCAAATGTTCATTACTAGTCATTCAATGTCCTAGGCCATATATCGGGGTTTTGCAAAGTTGGATCTATTGAAGGTACTTCATTTTTAATTAATATTATTAAATTATTTGTATTATGAATTCTTAATTTTAAATGTTTATGATATTTGATTTGAAATTTGACTTCTCAAAACTTATGCAGGTTGCTAAGACTCGTTTTGCCTCGCACACCCTAGTTATAAAGAGGCTTGTGGAGGTCAGACAAGCATTGTAGGCGATGGTCATCGATCCTCTTTGGGAATCATGGAGGACTTCCACTTCTGATAGGGGACAAAATATCAAGTCTATCATTCTTGATGATGCATGGCGGGACAAGGTCAAATTCCTTTTGTAGTTTACAGAACCAATTTTGACCATGATTAGGTTGTTTGACACAGATATGCCTTGCTTGGGGGAAGTCAATGAAAACATAGATAGTATGCTAGAGAGAATAAGGGAAATTATCAAGGCAAGTGGAAGGGACCCTTTTGAAGTATTTTACACTGAAATAAATGATATATTTATCAAAAGGTGGAATAAAATGACCACACCATTACACCTTTTAGCCCATGCATTGCACCCCAAATATTATGATACCAAAATTTTGTCTTTAACTGGAAGGACAACTTCATACAAGTATTCTGAAGTGGTACAGGAATACAAGACAACGTTGATGAAGATATACAAAGATGTGGGAACTGTAGTGGAAGTACATGAGGAATTTGGAGGATTTGTACAATTCACAGGTAACGTTTCAGATCCACTAGCCATGGATTATCGAGGTGATCTTGATCCTATTACTTGTTGGGGCTTCCATGATGGGGATAACATTCATCTCTCGACTTTGGTCATCATGTTATTATCATAGGTTTCCAGTTCCTCATCAGCTGATAGTAATTGGAGTGCATATGGCTTCATCCATTCGATGAAGCGAATTTGACTGGGAGCAACAAAGGCCGAGGTTCTTGTGTATGTTCATTCCAACCTCCGCCTTCTATCACATTCTAATCCAGAGTATAAGAAAGGCCCGAGCAGGATGTGGGATGTGGAGCCTGAGATCTCTGACTTAAACATGTCATTGAATGCCATGGGTCACCTCAACCTACTTGATGATGTTACACCACCAGTCCAACCTTCTTCTTCAGCTTACAACATTCCCAACACCCCAATGTTTATTCATGAGGTAGAGCTGCTATATGCAAATGATGAGGATGTAGACCCATTTCAGGATATGTAGTTAGATCTACTCTACATTATCATATTAGCAGAGTGATCATTGATGACTTAGTTTTGTATTTACCATCATCCTTTTGTACGAGGCAATATGTATCATTTCTGTTTTCAGTTTCAGTTTGAATATATATCATTTCAGTTTCAATGTTCATATTTATAAATTTTCCAATGGTTTCAATTCTAATGTTGTGATTCATGAATGGTTTTAATTATAAACTTTGAATATGTATTTTAAAAATTAAAATATATCATTATATTTTTATACTTGATGTATCCTTGCCATATCTGGATCTTGGCTTTTCAAAAATCTGTCGGATCTATATCCTGGTAACATAGATTAGGGACGACATCTGTTGGAGTTGCATTCAAAGCACTTGGGTCTTTCACCTCATACTCTTTTCCTTTTGATGAGCTTTTATAATGAGCATTTCATGTAATTGGAGGACAATCTCACTAACCACCTGGACTACATTCAATACCATTGGTTTCATGGCCTTAGGATCTTGCTTGACCAGTCATGAGTTTGCTCCCACTACCTACGGATCGAGATCAATGTCATTGGAATTTTGAAATGGATTGGTTTTGCCAAAAACTGGTTGGTTCAACCAGTTTACAACACTTTCCGGTCCAAATGGCACCTCCAAACAAGAAATGGCCGTTTCTGTCTTGAACTGGCCGGTTTTGTAGGGGCCTGTATCGCCTGCGTGGGGCCACACTTTTTTTCAATTAGATTTTAAAAAATAAATGAAGAATTGGTTTCCTAAAACCCTAAATTCATCCCTAAAGCCCTACCATTTCTATTAAAGAGCATCTAACCTCTCATTTCTCTCATACACTTCAACGATTTGGAGTTCTTGAGCTGAGGTTTTTTCAAGCATCATGGACTTGTATGATATTGATCCCTTGTCAGAGTGGGTTGTGGAGACTTATCGAACAACATTTGACAATGAATACATATCTTGGATGGACTTTGACCCACCTCCACGGGTAGAGGATCTTAGCATTGTTGTTGGACCTTTGGGCCCAGGGAAATCTAGTCGGAATCCCAGTTTAGAGTTTGTTGATCATGAGGAGGATGTGGGGGATCAAGAGGATGCGGATTCATGTGATTCTATCATATGATTAGAATCTTAGATTGTAGACTCCAAACTTTAGTTATCATTTGGACTTTGTGTAACTCTAGTTATATTGTGTGAGTTACACAGTATATATATATATATTTTATTATTATTACTGTTAACCACAAATGAGTTTCTTCACAAATAATGCAACGAAAAATAAATACTGAGAAAACATATAATCACACCAATATTTTTGGGTATGGAAACCCCTAGAAAAACCCAAGACGGGAAAACCGGTGCAGCAGTCTAAAAAGATATTTTATTAGCAAGATTTTGAAGAATACAATCGAGAAATTCGATTTTAGCCAACCTGGCAAAATCATACAATCGAAACTCGTTGAGAAACCCTAACAAGATCGTATGACCCCTGCGTTAGTGTGTACAACCCTGCACTAACATGTACAGCCCCTACGTCAACGTACAACCTCATCTGCGTCAGTGTACGACCCCTACGTCAGCTAGTATGGTTGCCTGCGTCAACCTCTGCGTCATTGTCACAACCTCTGAGTTTTGCCTGTGTTGTTTTGTCGATCTCCGGAAAGATGATCTTCAATCTCACTCTCTGAAATTCTTCTGCAAACTTCTCTCTCTCACTCTGCGACTGAAAAGCTAAGTAAAAAATCTCCCTATGGCAATGTGTGCCAAAGCAACTATGTGTTTGTGTCCTCTCCACCAAATCAATCTCCTTTTAACTCAATGGCCAAGCAAAAACCCTAACTCTCATTATGGATCAATGGTTGAGATCCTTCGGTGAGATCAATGGCTAAGATTAGATTAGCCATCACTTAAATTCTATTTCACTTCTCCATTAAGTCAAATTAAAATTAGATCATATAATGCACTTTTCCTAAGTGTAAACTTAGGATAAAGGCAATGATCAATCTGGCTTCCTATTTTATGTCTTCTATCAAGCAAAGACACATGCAAATGATAGAAGACCTTCCTTGTTGCCACTTTCTAGCACTCCCTCTCAACGAGGAAGGGATTCAGTAGCAAGCCCAACTTATCTCTTAACTTCACAACATTGTGTCTGCAAAGTGCCTTGGTAAAAATGCCCTCCACCTGCTCATTTGTCTGAATGTACTCCAACCAAATGGTTCCTTTCTGTACATAGTCTCTCAGGAAGTGATACCGGATATCTATGTGTTTGCTTCGGTTATGGAACGCTGGATTTTTAGATAGCCCGATGCCACTTTGATTGTCACAACGAAACACTGTAGCCTCTACCTCACACTCGAATAACCTTGAAAGCAACTTTCTCAGCTACATTCCCTCACATGTAGCCAAACTGGCTACCATGTACTCAGCCTTTGTCGAGCTCAATGCAATTGAATTCTGCTTCCTGTTGAACCAAGAGATAACTCCTGACCCAATGCTGAAGTAGCAACCTGAAGTGCTCTTCTGGTCTTCTACACATCCTGCCCAGTCAACATCTATGAAGCCTGCTAACTGTACACTCCCACTACGCTCATAAGCTAACTCGTACTCCACTGTACCTCTGATGTAGTGAAGCACATGCTTCTTAGCTGTCCAATGTACTCTCTGAGGGTCTACCATGAACTGATTCAAAGAGTTGGTTGCAAATCTAATGTTTGGCTGTGTGTTGACCAGATACATGAGCGATCCAATAAGCTGGTGATACACAGTAGGATCAAATTCCTCCGAACTTGATTCATCAATCTTCTTCTAGTTGGTAACTAGAGGCGTGGTCATGGGTCTTCAGTCTTCCATCTTGAATCTCCTCAAGATATCTACTGCATACTTTCCATGTCCAATGAAGAAGCACCCGTCTCTCTGCCAAACTTCCAGACCTAGGAAGTAATGCATCAAACCAAGGTCTTTCATCTCAAATTCAACTGCAAGGTTGGACCTGCAGTCGTCAATTAGTCTCTCATCTCTTGTAAGAAAGAGATCATCTACATACAAGACCAGTATGAGAGGTACCTCACCCAGTGTTGAAAAACTCTTTGAAAAATTGTCGACTTTTTAAAAAGCCGTGATTTTTTCCCTTGTTCCAAAAAGTCGCGACTTGTTCCAAAAAGTCCATTTTTGCTAAAATGGCTGGAATGGCAAGTCCTGACTTTTTCCAAAAAGTCTCCATTTTTGCTAAAATGGCTAATTTTCCAAATATTTGCCATTTTAGCCATTTTGTTGTATACTAACACCTTTCCTCTACCGTATAAATATTTCAAAACTTTGTTGTATTTGAAGACCAAACCATGCAAGGATGATCTATACAAAATATGTATCCATTTATCAAATATCACAATGGTAATTGAATTACTTTTTTCACTATTAGGGAATTTTTTGAGCAAACATATTTTGAGTGATCATCATAGCACATTGTAGGAAAAAGGGAGCAATGTTTCAAGTGGTAGATGAGTTAGGGCTAAATGTGAGGCTCATGTCAGAAATTCAATTTGGGAGGAGTGAAAAATACATCTATGATTTATCACCAATACAAAACATGAAATACCTTTAATGGTTGACAACCAAATCAATAAAATATACCTTTCAAAAATTAGGTTTAAGTCATAAGATGGAGGGACAAATAAAAAGCATTTATGAAAACCTTATATAAACCTAATCATTGGAGTAGGGAAAAATCTGAAGTATGAATGGAAAACTCGGGAAGAGAGCATTGATATTAGATAGCTAGATGCTAGTTTTCCTCGGATACATTTATATATGTGATGTGATGTTGTATTGGTTATCCACTTTTGAGTCCTTGATTGGACAACTATGATGTTTCATGATACGGTATCGACTTTGATGTATCATTTTACATTTGGCATGACTACATGATGATGATATATATCCATATTTATGTTCCAATGTGTTGATCTGATGTTATTGTTGCTTTAAATGTTTAAAATTTTGAAAAAAATGAATGTATTTTGTGTTTTACTGTTTATCGACTTTTGTTGATTTTTCCCGATTTTTTCGTCGACGTTGCCAAAAAGTTGTATTCGAGACCTTGTCGACTTTTTTCTGATGTCGACTTTTTAGACATTGACCTCACCTGACAAGAAGTACAGGTTGTGGTCAGGTTCTCTGCTGGAATCCCATCTCCCGTAGATAGCTGTCAATCCTCGAGTACCATGCTCGAGGTGCTTGCTTGAGCCCATAAAGAGCTCTCTGCAACCTGCATACATGCGACTCCTTGTTCTCCACCTCAAACCCCTCGGGCTGCTCAATGAATACCTCCTCTATAACTCCGTTGAGGAAGGCAATCTTTACGTGCATCTAATGAACTCGCCAACCCATCTCTGTTGCTAATGAGATAATAGTCCGACTATAAGAATATTTGGCGACAGGGGTGAAGGTCTCCGCATAGTCAATACCTTCCTTCTGTGATACCCCTTTGCCACGAAATGTGCCTTGTACTTATCCACGCTTTCGTATGCTGCATGCTTTACCTTGTAGATCCCTTTGGATCCAACCACTCGTTTTCCTTCTGGCCTCAACACAACATCCCACACCTAGTTTTTCATGATGGGGTCATACTCCTCAACCGTAGCCTTTATCACACATCATGTTGTGCAACCTCCTCAAAAGTGGAAGGATCAGAGTTAATCAACTCTGTCATCAGTGCCATATATCTAAGTCTATCTGGTGGTTTGCTCCGCCTCATGGAGCCTATGGAAGAGTCACCTGCCTGGAATCCTGAACTGTGGACCTGAACCACTTAGGCCGTGGCCTAGTGTCTACTTGCTGGATATCCTGCTGCTGGTGTGGCTCATCCTCCAAGTCAATGACCAAAGGATCCTGTCCACCTGACTCCCTCTAACTATCAGAACCTATGCACTGTGTCTGTACCTGTGGCTCCTCCAATTTTACTTTCGAGTCCTGTGTTGGTAAGTTCATAGATTTTCGTGAGGCTTTGTCCTCATCAAACTGGACATCCCTGCTGACAATGATTCTCTTGCGAGCTGGAGTATATAATCTGTATTCCTTAGAAGTCTTGCTGTAACCAACCAGTAGCCCCTTCTCTCCAGAAGGGCCCAACTTCTTCCTAGTGTCAACATGAATGTGACAATAGCAGACACTGCCAAATATGTGTAGATGACTCACATTTGGTCTAGTGCTTGTGAAGACCTCCGTGGGTGGCTTCCTCCTCAAAGCTGCGTGGGGACACCTGCTCTAAATGTAAACTGCGGTCATGTATGCCTCGACCCATAGGAGTAGTGATAATCCCTGATCAAATAGCATGGCCTTGGCTTCTCCTACCAATGTCATGTTCTTTTTTTCCGCCACTCTGTTCTGCTGCAGGGTATGAGGAACTGTGTGCTCCTTCTTGATCCCCTTCGATGAACAAAATTCTAAGAACTCATTGGAGGTGTACTCACCCAATGTTGTCTGTCCTCAATACCTGAATCTTCCTCACGTTTTGGTTTTCCACGAAAGTCTTGAACCCCCGAAACCGCTCCAAGACCTCTGACTTGGCCTTCAGGTTATAGATCCAGGTTTTCCTAGAATAATCATCAATGAATGCGACACAATAACTGTAGCCATTGAAAGATTGGACACTCATGGTTCTGTGAACATTCGAATGCACCAAGTCCAAGGTCCCCTTAGACTTGTGCTCACTCTGTGGGAAAGGCTTCCTAATGTTCTTCCCTAGCTCACAACCCTTGCAGTGTTTATGCTTCTCCTCCTGTATCTAAAGAACTCCAATAACTGCCTGTCTCAAATGCTTCAGTGCTCCATGGTGTAAGTGTGCCATCCTCCTATGCCACAACTCACCTTGACTGCTGCTGCTGCTGACTAGAGCCTTTGCAGTCTCAAAGTGTAGTGTATACACCTTCTCGCTCCAGATCCCAATCACCCAATCCAAACACCTATATGACCCCTTGGTTTGATATACACCTTTAGATCTTGGAACTTCACTTGAAAGCCCTTGTCCTCTAGGGTGGAAACAAATATGAGGTTCTTGGTCAACCTCGAAACATACAATACGCTAGCAAAATTGAGGGGTTTTCCAAACTCCCTGTTATCACCAACCTTGTAGTTTCCTATGTGAGATGGATTTAGGATGGATGGTAGGGGGACAAGCAACTAAGGAGGTGGAACCAAGATTGCCTCGACTCCCAAATGGATGGTTGTCAAGCCAATTGAGGCAGTCTTCACTTGATGTTGTCTTAGCCCAAGACAACAATGGGGGAGACCCAGATCTACTCCCGACAGGAGAGATCAGACCTAGACACCAGATCAGATCAAATGGACTTTGAGGTATGTAAGGTGTAAGGTGATGGAAACCTTAGATCTATGGATGATGTCACTAGGTGATCCGAGGCTTTGGATCAGGGTTCATGAGATATGAGATTTGATCCAAGCTGGGACACAAATGACCTATGGGGAAAATACTAGATCTAGGGTTAAGGTATTAGCAAGAGGTGAAGATATCCGTTGCCTTGGGAAACGTGACCAAGTTTGAACAGGTGAGAACGGGATTGGGGCTATCTAGTACCAAGGGATAGACTCGAATGAAGATATGACAATGTCAAAGTATTCGAGCCACCAGGAAAAGGTCAAAACGCTAGAGAAAGAGGCAAAAGAGAGGTAGCGCTAGGGTTTGGAGAAACAGTGCCATGGGATTTGGGCAAATGGAGTCACTTTCAGCCCAGCGTTGAGGAAGACCCACTTAGGGTTTGGCTTGATTTACAAAACCCAGAAACGGTTTGCCAGAAAAATCAGATCACAGAAAAAGATGGAAGCAATGGAGGATAACGCTAGGGTTTGGAGGCTAGTTTCTCAGATCTAGGCCAAATGGGTCACTTTTTCCTTAGCGTTGAAGAAGATCTTCCTAGGTTATGACCCGATCTATAAAACCCAGAAATGGTTTGTCTTGAGATCAAGCGGTTTGATCTATAGTAGTTTTTGGTTTTTTATTATTTAGGGTTTTGAGAATAAAAATGGAAGTACGGATGCCAATGGATTGAGATCTTGGAAGAAAATCACTAACCTGTAGATCTTACGTGGAGAACCTTGTAGATGCCTTGATGATAATGATCCTTGCTATCCCGATCAATTTGAGAAGATTTGAGTGAGTTCTATGCCCAACAATTTGTCCCAAGAAGCCAATGCACCCTCTCTCCTGCACAACAGATGTCAACCATATCAGATTTGCTGCATCATGAGAAAAAAAACAAATTCTACAGAAAAATAGCAAGATGAAATCATAGATCGCATTGATGCTAATGAAAACCCCCTGATATAAAACGCATCCAAGCCAAGCGAGTTGAGGAAGCCTTGCAAAAACGCCCAAGTTGAAGTCGCCCTCCTGTAGACAAGACCATGTTTCCCAAAAAAATATATAGATCTCACAACAAATACCCAAATGCTAGGAAGCAAAATATTTTCCAATCACCATCGAAGAACACCAGATGCAAAGGAGATCCAAAAATATCCACAAGAAAAGTTTTTCTACTATCCAGATCCTAGAGCCAAAGACCCCCTTACAAATGAGAAGCTCTCTCCTTTAAATAGGAATGAGAGAACCAAAATCCTAACCACTTTTCAAATGGGTGGCTAAGATTAAAAGATACAAATGTTCTAATCAACGGTTGAGATGAGCTCAACATACAATACATGGATCAATACCATAATATAATATAAAAGTGGACTAAATCACCTTAGGAGAGCGGATCCCACTCAACAAAAAATAAATGAATCACTTGGTGGGTCCAATGAGTGTTAACTAACTCCCTTTGGGTGTTCCCATGGCACAATAAAGATAATATAATTTTTTACTTGTGAAATTGTGCTTCCTTGAGGAAATCGTGAGCCTCCAAAAGCTCCAGAAAATAATATAATATGTTCGAAAAATAGATGTGGGCCCATCCAAGTGCTGCAACTGCTGGAGAAGAAGTGGAAGACATCACCCTCGTCATCAGAACTCATCCCATGCCATTTCCTTGCCTCAGTAGCCCAAATCAAATTCTTCAGTAGCCATTTTATTTATTTTTTATCTGCCTCGAGAAACGTGATATGCCAAAAACTACCTCCTAGGGTGCCTGCGTTATCCAACTGAACCCACCAGGCTCTTTGGGAGGGGGGTAATATGGTACAATCAAGTGGCTGGACCTCCTATCCCTCATACAAGGCCCTAGGAGATCCAAGAAAAATATCTCCCTGCTCAGATAGGCCATCAGGTATGACAAAACTGCACCAGAAGGGTACACTGAGCCAAATCATCTCTGCCATTCCCCAGAACTGAAAACAAGCTGTCTCACTAGACTCAGAGTCCAAATCCATCTAAGGTGTACACTCATACCCCCTACTTCTCTGTATGATCATCTACAACATCCAGTTAGACAGAATAATAACCTGTAAATGACCATATGACCAGTAATATAACTCAGGCTAGCATCCATCTGCTGCAAGTGTTCACAGGTCAAGACATGCTCTACAAATCATTCAAATAACACTTATAACAAGTAGTAATCATTTCACTGGCGATCTATCAACTACATATAAAGGATTTCAGTTATTAACTATAACTCAGACCGGACTTTCAAGACCATACTCACTTCATAGTTGTAATCATTTTGCTAGTGAAGGGTGAGGGCTAGAATTCACAAGGCTAGGCCAAAGGGTGACTATCAACTTGACATTGTGACACTTTGGATATGGAAAGGGGATACTCACTCTAGCATATGACAGACAAGCAACAACAAATAGGATGGTAGTGTCTCACAAATGGGTGAGTTACTTCAGAGGTGCTTATTCATCTTGACAAATGCTCACAATCCAACTCAATACAAGTAAGGCCAACAATCCTTAGATATAAGTTTAGGAACCGTTGTGTTTTTGGGCCTTTGATTTTCCATAGCCTCAGTCCATGTTTTTATCACACGGATTTTTATTATTTAGGCTTGATGCATTCATGTATGTTGAAAAACACTACTTTTCATGAATGTTTTAATATATTCTTTTCATTGTACTTCAAAGCCAATTTCATTTGGCTAGCCTTGCATTCACGTATGTTTAAAAACACTACTTTTCATGAATGGGCTTTTTCATAAGATATTCATTACATTTCCAAACACATTGTATTGATGGCAACGCTACTTGTTTCAGGTTAGGCAACACAGCCTAGGCAACTCAGAGCCGAGACACAAATAAATGGGTTAGCTTATCCAATCATAGAGGCTCGAGTGGGGAAAGGTCCTCCATGCCACAAGTCAAGTAGTAAGTCGGGTTAGAAACATAATTGGAAGGTAATGGATGGGTGGAGACAGTGAGTGGTGAAACCAACACTAGCAAGCCAAAGTATGGTGGAAATCACTGCCTCTATTCTCCCTAAAGAGGGTAAAACCAATGAGTATAGATCAAGAACTTCTAGGTCTGAGTAAGGACATCAATACATAATATTAATACATCCAAGTCCACATATTTATATGACCGCCAGATCATGACACTAAATGCAAGTACATGTCACAAGAATGAGTATAAGAGCAATGATAACCATAACACAAGATATATAAGCTGAGTCATAAACATGCAAATAATCCATCTGAACCAACATCAGTCCAACGAGAAAACACTGATACAACTCTGGGCATCAATAACTGCTCTGCAAATGGCTAAAATGACTACATCAGTCCTCAAATCTGAGTGTCCTGAGACTTAGTCATGGTATGGGAGAGTACTATAGTCCATCAATCAAATCATGATCCATCATAAATGCTCATCTCAGCATCTCATATGTAAGGGAGCTGGTTGAAAAATGTACTGGAATCTGAAAAATAGTATATGGTAGCATGGCTACTATATATGTGATAACACTCCCTCTGAAATGAAACAGTACCAACTCCTTGTGCCTGATACCACACATCATTACGCAGCTCAATGTGGAGATTTACTCCACCTTCTTGCTAGCTCTTGAAGAACTTTTTCTGTCCTGTCATGAGACAAGATGCTCCACTGTCAATGTACCAAATACTGCTTCCTGTGGTGCTTGCCATACAAGCTATCAAACAAAAAACCTCATCGATGTTTTTGTTGAACTCATCCACCTTTGCAGAACCTACCATCTGATTATTGTTCTTCTTTTTCATGTTTGGGCATTGGGAGGCAAAGTGTCCTGGCTTGTGGTAGATAAAACATTTCACCTTAGACATGTTAATGTTCTTCTTACCACCCTTCTTTTTCTTTGCCTTACCCATGCTCTACCCTACTAGGGCAAGAGATTCTTCATCCACAATTTGTGAGGCACTGTTGGATGAACCTTGACCCATACAGGTTTCTTTCTGCACAAAGTTATCCCATAATCTCTGCTAGTAAGGGAGCTTCTCCCTAGCCACCACACCTTTGACAAAGACGTTGCATGGCTTAGAAAAGCCATTGAGAACTATTCGAACTAGCTCCTCATCTTCAGTCTTAGAGCCCACTGCTCCAAGGTCGTCCTTGATCTGTGTGAGCCTTATGAGATAAGGCACCACTCCTTCACCCTTGGCCATCATGGTGCTTCGTAGTTTCCCCTGTACCACCATCTTCCGGTTCTCGTTCTTACTCTGGTAAAGGCTTTCTAGAGCCGTCCACATTTCTAATGCGGTCTTCTTCCTAGATAGGTGAGGAACAATGTGATCCTTCACCCCATCCAAGATAATCAACAAGGCCCTAGAACCCACCTTCTTCCACTTAGCCAACTTTGTCAGATCTGCAGGCGTATCCTTCTTAGATTTAATGTGCTTCTCTGCATCACTAACATCCAGGATCCTCATGACCCTTTCTTTCCATGTAGGAAAGTTTTGAGCCCCTTGTAGTCTATCCTCGACTCTCAACTGTACGACCATAATGAAGTCTTCAATAGATCTGCTCCTGATCTATCCAACACTATTGCTTTCTCTCAAATCTCGTCAGAAGAGCTTTGATACCATGTAAATTTCCTTAAAACCCAATCTTGAGCTACACAATATATTTTATTATTATTATTATTACTGCCTTCACAAATAATGCTGCGGAAAATAAATACGGAGAAAACATATAATCACACCAATAGAGACACCAATATTTTTGGGTATGGAAATGTAATATCCCAAATACCGATATTCTACTGATTCTATGCAAAATTACTGAAATAGCCGAGCATGCAAAACTGCCCTATATTATAGCTGAATTTAGGGTTAGGGTTTGCAGGATAGAATGTAACACTTACCACTGATAAGTCGGCTGAAATGCTCCTGAGAGAATATGCATGCATCAAGAGTTGATCTGGTGATGAACTGGTGCTCCTTGCCTCCGGTGATACCCCAGCAGCATGAACCCAAAATCAGCTAAGGGTGACGTTTTCAGTGAAGGAGGTGTCTGTTGTAGCTGAGAATTTGTAGGAGTGGTAGTCTTATCGTGCCGGAGAGGATGTCTGACACATGCAGAAGTTCTGAGATCCCAAAGCAGGCTAGCAAATTGAACTGAAGGTTTAGCTGCTCACGCCCCCCTGATTCCCAAATTGCTGAGAACTGCTCCAGATGAGCAAGATAGGATTTGATAATCACTGGGTACTGGAGGATGATATCGATGATGAGAATGGTGCCAGTATTCTGAAGATAAACAGAGATCTGAGGACCCAGCGAATGATTTGGGGTTTTCCAGCTAAAAACCCCCCTACGGCTGCACATGTGTCCCTGCAAACAATCTTTGATGGATACTGGATAACTGCAACTAGATGAATAAGTTGAAGAGCAGATGGTGAACCTAGATGGTTTACCCTGGATGAGACTAGGGCAGATATCTCATTGCCGAAACCTCGTTAGCTGAAGACGTCATCTTCAACCCCAACTATTGTGGCCGCACGCTGTGCTGCTACTCAAGAGCTCCAAAATCAATAATAATCATAAGTAACCTTCTTTGGTCTCATTACCCTCTTAAATAGAATCTCATAAACTTTTAGGGTTTGCGTGTCACTTTTAGGGTTTCCGCTTTACTTTTGCATACATGCAATTCTATTTTAATGTTGACTTTTAAGCCTAAAGAAACAAGGCTTCTTCCATCCGATTGATGATTTGACGTTGAAGGAATGTCCTGTAGTGCTCTAAGTATCAAATCCATTTAGTCAATTCCCTCTTATGCAGTACCCGCTCGAACCTAAGGGAATTAAATAGGTTAGTGGGTGTTTGGTATGCTTAATTAGAGGGGGGACATTATAGGAAACCCCCAGAAATACCCGAGATGGGAAAATTGGTGGAACTGTCTGAGAAGATATTTTATTAGCAAGATTTTGAAGAATACAATCCAGAAATTCAATTTTATCCAACCTGCAAAATCGTACAAACAAAACTTGTTGAGAAATCCCAAGATGACTGTACGACCCTTGCGTCAGTGTGTACGACCCCTGCGTTAGCACGCGGCCTCCCCTACGTCAGCGTGTACGACCCCTGCATCAGCGTGCGGCCTCCTCTGCGTCAGCATGTACGACCCCTGCGTCAGCCTGCGGCCCCTGCCCGCGTTAACCTCTCCGTCACCTGTACGGTTGCCCTGCATCATTGTCACGACCTCTTCGTTTTTCCTGTGTTGTTTTGTCGATCTCTGGAAAGATGATATTCAATCTCACTCTCTGAAATTCTTCCACAAGCTTCTCTCTCTCACTCTCCAGCTGAAAAGCTACGAGCAAGAAATTCTCGTTGGCAATGTTTGTGCCAAAGCAATTGTGTGTGTGTGTCCTCTCTACCAAATGAATCTCCTTTTAACTCAATGGCCAAGCAAAAACCCTAACTCTCACTATGGATCAATGGTTGAGATCGTCCAGCGAGAACAATGGCCAAGATTAGATTAGCCATCACTTGAATTATGTTTTAGTTGAACTTTATAAAAGTGCCTCCATTAAGTCAAATTAAATTTAGATCATATAATGCGCTTTTCCTAAGTCTAAGCTTAGGATAAAGGCAATGATCAATCTGGCTTCTTGTTTTATGTCTTCTATCAAGCAAGGACACATGCAAATGATAGATGACCTTCCTTGTTGCCACTTTCTAACACTTTGGACTCTAGAGATCATGTAATGGCTCTTCTATGATGTATTTTGGTTCATATATGGATTGCCTTAGGAGTCATTTTGGTTATATGCTCCCTTACTTGTTATATACATGAGATAGCTTCACATATTTATGTCTTATGGTTTGGATTCACATAGATGCACACACACACACACAAACACATATATATATTTTAATATTTTATATATTTTTTGGTTGTCTTTTTTTGTTGGTTTTTTTCCGGCTCCGGTCTGATTCTGACTGGTTTCAAATTTTTAGGCTCCATCGGATTTGTAACTTTTCCGATCTTGATAACATTGATTGAAATTTGAGACAGATGATCACATCCCATGGTTTGATTGGATCTGTCAACTATGCCATCTCTAGGAGATGAAGTTTGAGGAACACTTTGTCTTCACGTGTCATGGCTAGTTTAAAATTTGGGGAGGTTCCACAGCTTGTTCTAGGACTTAGGTGGTTTCTTAATAGCTTTCTTTCACTACCTTGAACAAATCTTCCTTGCTTTATATGTTTGAGAGGCAGTTTTATCTATAAACAAGATCTTGTGTAATATCCCAAACTGATATAATAGGAAAGCAAACCCCAAACTTTGCATGCAAGCAGTTGCATGCAAATATGTGCCCTAGAAAAATACAGAGATGCTATAAAATAGGAGAAATCAATGCATGTACATACCCGTATATAGCTCAAATAAATAAGCTGCCGCTGGGAGCCCGGATGATGTGCTTGCTTTGTCTCTGATCACGGTGACATGGTGTGACGGTGAAACCCTCGGGCTGGATGAATAATCAACCTCCCGGAATAACTACTGAATGTAACCTGATGATGAACTAGTGCTGAACCTGTATGATCCAACCTGATGATGAACTAGGGCAGATAGTTTTCACTGCCGACATACACCAGTTAGTTGAGCATGTGCTCAACCCCAACTTAGCTCGCCAAGCTCTTCAATTCGACTCCACAAATCAATTATCACATAAGTATCTTCTCCATTCACTTTATCTTTCTTTTATAACTTTCAACTGCGAAAACCCTAACTTTTGACCTAATTAGGTCAGTTTAAGTTATAATTTGCAGTGGACTTGCATGCATCATTAAATAATGGTCAAATGTCATGCATGCAGGTGGCCTTTGGCTCTGGTGGCCCTCTTCAACCCAATGGTGATATAATATTGATGCCCTAGATCTTCTGTAGATGGCATCAATCTTCAGTTGATTCCCTGACTGTCAGTACCCGCTTGAACCCACAGGAATCACATAGGTTAGCGGGTTGGTCCTCAATGCCTAGGCAAAAGAGGACATTACAGTCCTCCCCGCTCGAATTTGCTTGTCCTCAAGCAACTGTAAAGTTGGGTGCTGTAATATCTGTTCTGTCTCCCAAGTGGCCTCCTCTATAGGCAGATCTTTCCATTGAACCAAGTAGTCTTTGATGATTTTGTTCCTCAGTTTCCAGTCTCGCACCTCTAGGATGCGCTTCAGAATCAGAATCAATTGCCCCTCATCATTAAGGGGGGCAGCTCTCAAATCCCCTATCTAGAGGTCGACCTGCTGGACGGTCTCCGAATACTGTTGGATGTTGTGTGGCCTTATCTAGTGGTTTCCTGAAGGTAAAAAAACACTCTGCTGCTCCCTCCATCTCTCCCTATCGAAGTACTGCCTCCATCCTGTGTGATGTTACTGGCGTGGGAGGGTAGGTATTCATCCCTCTCAATACTACCTTCTGTCCCTCGGCTCTTGTGAACTCCATCTCCATGGTCTGGTAGTTTGTGGAATACTTCCCTAGGGAATACATCCTAATACCACCTTCATGTCAGGTACATCCACGACGTAGAATGTTTGCCTCATTGTATAATTCCCAAGTGTTACTGTTAATTGAGGAATCCTTTGACTACACTCCATGGTGTGACTTGTTGCAGCTACTGAAAACCCATCAAAACTCTCAGTCTAAATGTCTCTCCTTTTAACCCATGCAGCATCAATAAAGTTGTGGGATGCCCCACCATCTATCAACACTCCCACTTTGTGGCCCCTGTACAGTACCTTTGATTCGGAGAGTGTGGAATCTAGGAACCCCTGTCATTGTAGCAATGGTACCTCCTGAGGGCGGCAACTCCCTAACTGTCTCTGGTGTCTCTCTCTGCTCTTGATCCGGATAATCATCATCCTCCCCATTGTCAGAATAGGCCTCGATGTAGTAAGCCTTTCCCTTCCCTGAACATCTATGACCTGGTACCCATGGCTCCTGGCAAGTGAAACATAAATTTTTTCTTCTAAGGTCCTGACGGGTATTATTGTCCATCCATTCTTTCTTGGGCCATTCTTTCTGGACGGGTTTCCTCTCTTCATCTTCAATAGGGGAATTGGGTTTGGGAGGAAGCCTAACCTTGGGTACTGCATCCTGTAAATCTCTAGTCCGTCTGATGGCATTTTCTAGGGTGGTGGGCCTATAAGACTTGACCTTGTCCCGTAAGGGTTCAGTGAGAGCCTCAGTGAACAACATAATCAACCTGCTCTCTGATATATCTATCACCATGACTGCTATCCTCTGAAACTTTGAAATAAATGCATCTGCACTACCTGTCTGCTTGAGCTGTGCCAGCTCTCTAAAGTGGACCTCAGGATCTTTCCGATCAAACCGTTCAATGAGCCTCTGTGTAAAATTTGGGTACGATGTGATGGTGTTGTGACCCAGTGTCAGTAACCCGTGATACCACCACTCATGTGCTTCTCCGTCCAAATGCAAAGTTGCCAATTTAATGGCATTTGTCTCAATCATGGGGTTGAGCTGGTAGTATGTATCCAACTTCTGTACCCAATTCCTGGCTGGGCCACCTCGAGTGCCCTCAAAGGTAGGGATAGTCAGTTTCCCTACGGTGCGCTGTAACTCATAGTTCTGGGTAAATGGCCTATTGTAAGCTTTGGGTTTGTTCTTACTTTTAAAGTGGCAGAAGTCAGTGAAGGTCATGGCTGAATGGAAGTCCTCTCCTAAAGCTCTATATTCTCTCAGATAGGCACTCATGGGTTCTTCTGGTTCTGCTTGTGCTAGAGGCACTACAGCTGGACTATCTAAGAATTGAGGCATGGTAGGTCGGAAGGGCTTGTGTATATGGGGATGGCTCTGCATGTTGGTATATAAGTACTCCCTACTACTGCTGGTGGATATCCTATCACTGTTGGGTAATAAGGTATTGTGTGGGGTGGGCCCATTCTTCTCAGTCATTTGCCTGAAGGTGCTCATCATTTCTTTTTGCCCATTAGTGAGTTCTTATATGGCTGATATGAGACTATCGAAAGCTGTTTTATCATCATCGGCCATTGTTTCTTTGCCTTTTCCAAACTGATACTCTCTGTTCCTCAAATCTATGTCCTCTAACTCCTCTTCTCTGTCTCTATACCTGTGTCTCCTGTGAGTAATGTTGTATGGGTCTCCTGGATTCATTTATAATTTGAAAGGTAATAGAATTTCTTGCAAAAAACGATGTTCTTTCACTTGATCAGATAAATTCAGGTCCTGCTTGTAGAACCAGCGAAAGCTTTAAGGCATTCATATGTGCTTTGACAGGGCATAATGATTCACAGGTTCAACAAATCGTTGAAAGATTTCGAGATAATTGGATTCCTCGCATTATTAAAAATGCCAAAAATAAGAAAGAATCATTTTTGAATAAAGTTGGATTGATATTCGATGATTACAAAATGAATATTTGTAGTTTCTTAGTCAAGCAACCAAAAATGGTTCCCAGTCAAACAGATGCAATAAATTGCATCAGTCATACACCAGTGGAGCAAGATAATGTTGTAGATAGTCTCTTTAGTATGAGGTTAGGCAAGGTACTTCTGAAAGTTTTCCAGATTAGGATGGCATTGAGAATTTGAACAGAAAAAATGTTTTGGAGGGATGTAAGACTGGGACAAAAGATCGAAAGAGGAAGAGCCGCTGGGTTTCTCTTCTTTCAATGGAGGCGGGGGCGCTGTCCAGAATCGGGCTATCGGGTCTGGCAGTGATGGGCCAGAACCTTGCCCTCAACGTCGCGGAGTCTCTTCTTTCAATGGAGGCGGGGGCGTTGTCCAGAATCGAGCTGGCGGGTCTGGCAGTGATGGGCTAGAACCTTGCCCTCAACGTCGTGGAGAAGGGCTTCCCGATCTCCGTCTACAACCGCACAGCAAGTTGCGTGGACGAGACTGTGGAGCGCGTCTGGGACGAAGGCGACCGACCACTCAAGGGCTGCTATGATCCCAAGGACTTTTTGTAGTATATAGACTTCGTGGCTAGACTTGTATTCTTCAAACCTGAAATCGAACCTTTCACAGGTATAAACTCGATCCCAACAAGATTCAATTTTAAAGTTTTTTTTTTTCTCTTTTTTCTGAGATAATTATTGACAATAATCTGCTTCGAATCCTCCAATTTTCGCTCGACTGAGTTGTAGATCGTCGGTTTCCAGTATATAGATCACTTAGCTGCAAACTCGATTTTTACCCATTGAAACTCGGCTTCTCCTTAAGATGACTTCGATTTCATAAGCTCAACTTGTCCCATAAATTCGGCTTCTATAGAAGAACTCGTTTTTGTCCTAAGCATGATTTGGCCCACAATGAATTTGGCCACTTCACAAAATTTCACCGAAGCAAGACTTTGGACCCAAAATTGGATATAAAATCCTGACTGAATTCCCCTCAGGCTGGCAAGATCTCCAGCTCTGATACCACTGTAATATCCCAAACTGATATAATAGGAAAGCAAACCCCAAACTTTGCATGCATGCAGTTGCATGCAAATATGTGCCCTAGAAAAATCGGAGATGCTATAAAATAGGAGAAATCAATGCATGTACATACCCGTATATAGCTCAAATAAATAAGCTGCTGCTAGGAGCTCGGATGATGTGCTTGCTTTGTCTCTGATCACGGTGACACGGTGTGACGGTGAAACCCTCGGGCTGGATGAATAATCAACCTCCCGGAATAACTGCTGAATGTAACCTGATGATGAACTAGTGCTGAACCTGTATGATCCAACTTGATGATGAACTAGGGCAGATAGTTTTCACTGCTGAAATACACCAGTTAGCTGAGCATGCGCTCAACCCCAACTTAGCTCGCCGAGCTCTTCAATTCGACTCCACAAATCAATTATCACATAAGTATCTTCTCCATTCACTTTATCTTTCTTTTATAACTTTCAACTGTGAAAACCCTAACTTTTGACCTAACTAGGTCAGTTTAACTTCTAATTTGCAGTGGACTTGCATGCATCATTAAATAATGCTCAAATGTCATGCATGCAGGTGGCCTTTGGCTCTGGTGGCCCTTTTCGACCCAATGGTGATATAATATTGATGCCCTAGATCTTCTGTAGATGGCATCAGTCTTTAGCTGATTCCCTGACTATCAGTACCTGCTCGAACCCACAGGAATCACATAGGTTAGCGGGCTGGTCCTCAATGCCTAGGAAAAAGAGGACATTACATCTTGTGAGGCCTCTCTAAGCATTGTATCATCAGGTTCATTACTTTTTTATTTTAGCCTATCTAGGTTGTTGGAGGCACTAAACGGCAGGCACATACTCCCTTGCCTTGCACTGTAGAGCTTGGCTAAGGACACAAGATTCCCTTTTGCTTGGCTGGAAAATACGTCATTTCTACGAGACCCTAGAGCCATACCCGCTCACTATGAAGCATGCCCCCTCGAGTTGGGGCAAGCAACCGGACCTCTATCATGAGTTTCTTCTTCTCAACTTAGAATTGAGGAGAGAGGTAATTTTGCTTTAGAGCTCCTCTCATGCTTACATAACTATACGCGTCAGACCTAGGGACTCTCTGCATGATATCCTTAGGCTTTGTACTGGATCCTTCACAAATGGTAGGTGGGAACAGGGATGCCCTTCTCCCTTCTCTGCCTCTACTTTTATTTCCATTCATGATGCTGATGTTGAATTAAAGCCTTGAGCCTCAGGGTTTTTCACTTCTATTTGGCTTAGTTCATGCTCCTCCCTTAATTTTATAATAATTTGTATCTCTTTTATTTTTGATAACTTTTTAGCACAAATGCGTGTTCTAGACACTTCCTTAGTCTATTGGCCACTGACTGTACGCTGGGCATTATTAAAATTATCTTGTCTTATATTGCTTGTCACCATATAATAAGTACACTACCATAAACTTAGTGTCTTGGAGTCTCTTACGATAAATGTGAAGAATAAAGGTTTTTGCTCACTCAAGAAAATAATGAAAAAAGAGGCAGATTTTCTCCTTGATAGTTACGTCTTTGAAATATTCAGTAGTACATTGTACATATTTGTACTATAGATTTGTGGCAAAAGTGGAAACGAAAGACAAAAAGAGGTCTTTAGCTTTAAAAAAAAAAAAATAATGAAAAAAGAGGCAGATTTTCTCCTTGATAGTTGTGTCTTCGCAATATTCAGTAGTACATTGTACATATTTGTACTATAGATTTGTGGCGAAAGCGGAAACTAAAGACAAAAAGAGGTCTTTAGCTTTAAAAAAAAAGCCTAGAATGGACTACTTAACAAGAAAAAACTTCCTTTCATGAGGACCACTAAATATAACTTAATGCTAACAACTTCTAAAATAGATAAAATGTGTTTTTAGTGCTTATCATTTCCTTAGGCAATTTTTCCCAATTCTACTGTTGGAAAGCTTGGATTGGTTGCATTATGAACACCTGCAAGCACAATCTTGAACAATATTTATTATTAACTGACCTCCATATGAGTGTGATTTCCATGTCAAGAGGTGCCTAATGGATTTGGGACACAACCAATTGAACTTAACACGATTAGTATTTTTATTTACAATAATAAATTTGTACCATGCACATTTATGTTTTGCTGAGCAGATGGATAGTGCTTCAAATACTAGAGAACACTATAATTTTCTATGTTTTATGCCATTACTCTTATGGGATAACTAACACTTAATATCTGTTGTTTTGCTTTTAAAGGGGGTCCCACATCTGAATCACATTCAGCATTGGATTTGAGCATCCAATTTTGGACAAGCAGAGGGTGGGCTTTTGCTGACGTCAACTATGGAGGAAGCACTGGTACATTTGTCTTCTATTTTTTTGGTTGTTAAAATGGCTTGTTGTTTTCTAGTTGACCAACTATTTATCATCGTAATATCAGATGTTTTATAACACACTCATCAAGGCATGTGCATTGTACACACATTCCAAGGCCTGTAGATTTTCCCTTGTCTGCAAATAACTTCAATCCTAGATTTGTTATTTTCGTTGAAGATAATGTAAATTAAATGAGCCTAAAGAATAAATTTTTACATCAGTTATTGGATATTCGATTTAATTCCCTGCACTTCATTATGCAATAAAAATGTGCAGAGTTGGAAAGAGTATAAATGCATTTTTAATTAATACATTGAAAACTAAGTCTAACTTATACTATGGAATCAAATTATAAAGGTAATATAAATGCAATAGAAATAGAGTATTGAGCTGTTTGTTCCGATCTAAGAAAAAGTGTTGAAATACATCTTTCTACGAAATAGTGCTAGGAATTGATCTGAGGAAAAGTTCAAGCAGATGGGAAATATGGAATCAGATACCATATTTGGTGATAGAAACGATTTGCATATAGAACTAGTATACATATACAATTCTGTTACAGAGATTAATATTATTCACAAAGATGTCAGGAACAGTGGTCATCACGTTATCAGAACTTACAAGAACAATAGCTTTTGTGTCATTAGAACATAGTACAAGTATGCAAAGCATAGGAATCAGTGACAATCAGGGAACTGTTCTGACACTGGTCACTCCGAGCTGTAATGCCAATGCATGTTGTACTTCATTTGTATTGAAAATCTGAGAGTTGTTTTTTCTAATTATTGAATCGACATATGTAAATTAATAAATATTAATAAATTATTTAAAATAACTGGAAGGTTTTCTCGCAAAGTTATAACTATTTAACATAACATAAAGCTGATCAAGATATCACACCTAAACATTGTAATCTAATATGTTTACTAAGATTTGTGCCAATATGTATTCAAGATTCTTATCCTTAAGATTTTTCTTTGATGTTATTCTTCAAATTAGATAAGAGAATATTATTTTAATTTTTAATGCCCATTGAGTAACTGAAAAAAGAGTTCAAAGGAACTCAAAAGTATGGTTATCCAGTTGGCTGGGTTGTGGACTGGTGTTTTATCTCTTGGCATATGCCCTTTGTTTTATGTTTCAATGTCTGTGACTGTGACTCTTTGATGGGGAGTGTTTTGGTATAAGCCAGCCCTGATTTTTGCTGAACCAGGATATCATCGCTGATCACAAACTAAAGCAACACCCTAAGGTGCTATTCTTGTCTTCTGCACTGCCTGCCCAATCTGAGTCTATATACCTCTGCAACTTCACTTCACCATCTCGAAGATATCTCAAACCATACTCTTCTGTGCCCCTCAAATATATGAGCACATTTTTGCAGCTACCCAATGCTCCTATCTTGGCTTCACCATGAACTGACTCAAGGTGTTCATTGCAAAACATATATTTGGTCTGGTGTTGACCAAATATATCAAGGAACCTACTAGTTTCCTATACAATGTGGGGTCCAACAACTCTGAATCTGAAGCTGTCACCTCCTTTAGATTGGTGATCATTTTGTGGCCATAGGTTTGCAATCCTCCATTCAAAATCTCTTCAGGATCTCACCTGCATACTTACCCCACCCAAGGAAAATCTCCCTTGGTTTTTGCTAAACCTCCAAATCTAAGAAGTAATACATCATGTCGATGTCCTTCATCTCGAACTCAATTGCCTTATCTCTTTTGCACCCTGCAATGAGCTTCTCTGAGCTTGTAAGTAACATGTCATCTACATACAACACCAAAATAAGGAGATCACTTCCAACAAGTATGAAATATGTGTTAGGATCTGCCTCAGTTTTGATGAAGCCCTCAACAAATATCCATCGATATTGGAATACCATGCTCTTGGTGCTTACTTGAGTCCTGTTGCCGCCTAATTCGCACCTCGGGTCACGTGGCAGAAATCTTCAAGCCACTGGGTGCGACCTTGGGGCAAGCAAGAGTCAAGTGCTGTCACTTGATCTTGACTCCTTCGTCTAGGCTCTCTCCTAGCGAAGCCAAGGGAGTGGTCCCTAGTAAAATAAACTAAGGTGTCTAATCTAAAAAATGAAACAACTAGTCTAGGAGATACAAATGATATAAAATAATACAACTGAGATAACCATGCAAGAATAATTAAATCACTAACATATAAACAACATTCATCCAATCACATGAATTAAATTAAAATGCTCAGAAAACAAATTGATATAATAAAGACCACTGCTATTGGAGTGCTTGCTAGTGAGGTCTCAATAAGTGTTACAGTTGTCTCGGTTGGTTCCTTTAAAAAAAATATTTAATGAGTGATTACGGAATGGGTTTATTCTTAGTCATTTTTATTAGAGATGTGGTAATGATCTAATTATTAAAAGGGAAATGGTATTCTAGATATACCCAAGGGGTACGAGGAATATGTCTGGATTTACCAAGGAGTGGCTTTCACAGTGACGTGTGGGCTAGATGGAGTCGTGGGGTTGTGTTCAACACTACATTAAACGAGGATGTAGCCTAATGCTGCCCCATGGTCAATTTCTAGTGGTTCCCGCTTCACTTGCAAAAATTCCCCACAACTTGGTAAGATAAAAAAAAGTGCCGGATTTTCACTTGTAGAGATTGATTGAAATGTTCGACTAATTACTAGTCACTTCAATCCCTTTCTGATTGCCCCACTGATCCAGCCAAAGGCCTGTAGTGGTCACAAGAGCATACGGGAACTGAAGCCTTGTAAATTTTAAGTATTTTAGAACTAAATATGATTTTTTTAAATCACAATGTCGATACTCTCGTTACCGAGAACACAACCGGATTGGTTAATTTTACTTAAGAAAATGAACAAAAATAAAAAGCCACCCCTCTCATCATGATGAAACAACAATTGCTTTGTTTAGTGGGAAACAACAACATCTACTTTTCCAACTTGCCCCTTTAGTTTGCCAAGTCATAAAATTCACTTTTGGCAATTTTCTTTTATTTTTTAATTGCCGAATTTTTTAAATATTTCTTTTCTTTGGGTCTTTTTGGGTTTTTCGAGTAATTATTAATTTTGGGGTTAAATAATTACTCAAAAAATTAGGAAAGTGGGTCTAGGGGTTAAGTGGGTGCTCTGAGTTAGAAAATGAGAACCCCCATGGCAAAACCGACCTCCTAGCCACAATTTATGACTTTTTACACTTTTACAATTAACTTAATAAAAATAATCCTGTAAAAACGGATTTTTTTAATTTTATTTTCCGGAAATTAAAAAAACCTATGGGAGACTTACGACATGTTCATAATGACTCGAAATAATGATTAGCATGGTAATATACATCGACACATAGGTTTTAATAACCTCATAAGGCTTAATTACTAAGGCAATTATTCCAGCTTTGGAGGTTTGGGTGAAAAACTCGAAAATTATTTATCGCTTAAAAACAATAAATAATTAACAAGGAAAAAACACCCTGGAGTAATGCATTGATGACTAAGTCCTAGGAATCTAAGTCATTAAAAAAACATGTATTATACCAAATTAGCTATAGAAAACATAGATATAACCATTAATACACATGTCACATATAACATCAATCATCTAGGAGCTATGACTTGTAGCATTGTCATCAAATGATCAATCATTAACAACATCAATCTTCATATTTCAACATATAATATTTGCCATCATCAACAAACTCTAACAGTCTAACAGATAACATCAACCATGAAATGAAACAAAGCATCATAATATTATATTGAATACCAAAGAGTTATAAGATCATAAGATGATAAGAATCAAGATGCAATCAACAATTTAAAGTTCAAACTTCAAACTTCAAAGTAGGCCATAATGTTTACAAAATAGGCCATAATAAACATGAAATACAAAGTATTATGATGCTATCTACTAAACTACTAAGTTTTCCTCTTGCCACGAGAAACTTTTAATTTTTTTCTTGTGTTCTAGGTGGAATAGAAGCTGCTGGAAGTGATCATGGAACACGAGAAGAAGATGAATGGCCCCCATGTATTGTCGGACGTTGTGAAGCTAAAGGCAAAACTCCTACATCTGTAAACTTGCTGGTGGTTGGGGGTGGCATCTTTGATGTGTACCAACTCCATGTTCACTGATGTATTGGCTCAATTCACTCCGTACTTGAGCACACTCCTCCTCATCAGGGACCAACTTGTCTAATGCAATCATATACCCATTTTGCACCTCTGGATCTGTGTGTGTTCTTTTCCTAACTCTACCCCAGGTGCAAGTTGGGCCAACCAAGATGGAGAATAATATTTTGGGGTAAGGACATATGCAAGGGCATGGAGTGGAACATTCAAATTATCCCACCTTTTGACCACATGTTTATGAATATGGTCATACAAGACTGCATCTCTTTGCTCAACAATGTCTTTGATATGACCAAGCATGCTATCCATTTGCTCATACACCTCCCCAATCATCGACTAATCTATATCGGCAAAACGAATCATATTATAAACGGGCTTGGTGAACTGCAGAACATATTTAACCTGTGTTCAAAAATGACCATCAAGAACGGTGCCCTCCACCTCGTGAAAGTCATGTCTATCAGATGCTCTTGCATATATGTCTTTCAATCCTTGCCATGAATCACATGAGACCATACTAGCCAATGCCTCTCTTACCTTCAAAAGCCTCCTAAAGGTGAGGTAGTAGCTACCAAATCTAGTCTTCGCAATTGTCAATAGCTCCAACCTAGAGTGATTGCGAAAAATGTGGTGGGCCATGCTATGATTGGTGATAAATTTTATCATTTTCTTACCTCTCTTGTACAAGGCACCAATCCATTGGTAACTAGGGTCCTTCATCTTAACAATATCATGCATCAAAAGGTTCAATGTGTGAACCAAACACCCTGACCAAAATATGTTGGGATACTTATCCTCAATGATTGCTCCTGATTCCTTGCAATTAGCAGCATTATCTGTGATGACTTGAATGACATTGTATGGCCCAATTGTTTGAATGGTGTCAAGTAAACGTTGTGCAATATTGATACCAGTCTTGTAGCGATCTAAGTAGTCATGAGTTGAAAGGAAGACCACACCACTAGCAGACACACCAAGAATATTTATCAATGGCTTGCCTTTAACATTTGTCCACCAATCAGATGCAATGAATACCCCATATAACGACCAATCATTTGTAAACTTTCCAAGAGCACTATTGATTTTGGCTCTTTCCATGTCAAGTCCCACAGTTCTAGCTTTGTCATACTCAGGGCTCCTATATCCTTTAGGGGCACCATTGATGGCTTGTACCATTTCATGCCAATAGGGTGAGCGAAGAGCATTGAATGGCACACCACATGCATAGAGAAACCTGTAAACTTTTGAATCCACATCATCTTTTGAACCAAGGTTAAGGAAATCTGATAATGTTTTTTGCATAGGTGAGAATCCACTAGCATGGGTGGATGATGATCCAAATCCACCACTAAACATTCTCTGTGGGGATTCAGATTCAACCCTTGATCTCTTGGAATTGTTTTGAGCGGCCTCTTCTTCCCTCCTGTATTTGTTTCTTTCTTTACTTGACACTTTGTCACGTGTTTTGACTCCAGTAGCCTTATCTTGATCACATGGCATAATCCCACACAAATGCTTTCTCACACGGGTATATGAACCTGTGTAAGTTTTATTACAATGGAGGTGTTGCCCACCTATTTCGACTAGGTGGCAACTCCATGTACACGAAGTTGTACATAATTGTACCTTAGAAAAATCTGAGGATTTCTCACTTCTGCAGGGCTATTGCCCCTTTGTAAAACGAAATGTCCGCTCCCCTGCGTGGGAAAATTAATGTAATTTAATGTGCTAGTGTGGGTCATATGATATGGATGCCACACCATGGAACGGGTTGTTAGGGAAGTCCCCTCATCGAGTGTTTTTCCCTTTCCAATTGACCTTGTTGAACAAACGAGTTTAATCGGTTTGGTTTTCACTCAAAATCCTCCAAAGTGGTGACGGGTGTTCTACTAGTCAATTCCATGAGGTGGCTAAGGCTCTAAAGTGTGATTCATGACCATGCTAGGCATCTGTCTAGAGTCTTGCGGAGTTTCGTTATGTTGTTGTATCTTTATTAATTTTTTCCTAGTTAATTAATTTCACCCCATGGTGATTAATTAACTCAGTTTTTGATGTAATAATGTAATGGATCAAGCATGGCATTTTGTAATAGGGGCTATGAATGCAAAGATAAATTGCTATGAAACCCCCTAAGCCACTGCTTCGAGTCCCATGTCATTCTGATGAGTGGTTGAGGAGATAGACCAATTTTGTCTAAGCAAGGTCTATTTTTCCTAGGGAATTAATTAATTTCCCTAAGTCAAAATTCACATTTTTTGATTTTGAAGTAAAAAATCAAGAAATGCCATGGTAAGTTGGTTTGGGGGTTCCTAAGCCTAGGAAAACTTATTCCAAATTTTTTCACCCCCCCATGGCCAAGATATAATTTTTTCAAGATATTTTTAATTTTTCCTAAGTCAATTCTAGGAAAATTTAAAAATTAAATTGAAAATAATTAAATCTAAGGTAAATTTTGATTTTAGCCTATGTCTAAGGTTAATTTTTATTATGGAGCTAATGACCAAGGTCAAAGCTAAGTTATATGGCTAAACCCTAAGTCTAAAGGTTGGTGTCCATGTTGAAACTCCATAAAGGGGGCGCTACACTTGATTAGAGAGGGCGCTAGCATAAAATATCCACTATCATTTTAGTGGAGCGTCCAAGCTATAATATGGAGGGCGCTAAATTATATGGAGGAATCACCATTATATGGAGGGCCCACGCTATACTTGGAGGAGGCGCATACTATATGGAGGCACCACCAAATTGTAGAAGGCGCTAAACATTAAAGGGACCCACGCAAATGCATGAAGGTCAACGCTAGTTTGGAGGTAAACCCTCATAAAATTAGTGGAGGCGCTATCATAGAATGGCCCCACGTCAAAATGGAGGAGCACCACATTTTAGAGGTGGGCGCTAGTGCATTTAGTGGAGCGCTAAGTATAATGGAGGGCGGCCATGTTTGTGGAGGGGCACTAATTTAAAAGACGCCACCAAATTTAGTGGGCGCTAGCTACTTTAAAGCCCACGTTTTGCCATTGCTAAAGGAGCCGCCTTTTTTCGTAGAAGTTCCACGTTTGGAGGAGCGCTAGTCAAGTTAGAGGGGCGCTATCCATTTGGGCCCACATTTTCTACATAGTCAAAGCTAAAGTTGGAGTTTTTCCACTATATTTAGAGGAGGGCGTCCACCTTGGGCCCATGATTTTTCCATAAACTTAAAAGCTCATCTAAAGGTTGAAATTAAATCAAAGCCTAAATCTAAAGGCTAGTATTATTTGAGACATGGATTAAGATTATGGCCTTTGATTAAAATTAATCTAAAGGTGGAGATTAATTGAGAATAATAGAAAGCCAAATACCTAGATCTAGAGGTGGAAATTAAACCTTAGATCTAGATCTAATCTCAACCATTGAGGTTCAAAGGGTTGGGGGTTTGCCTCAACTATATAATGAGGGTATCACTTCCTCATTATTCACCATCTCTTATGCTATTGTTATGCTGCT
>LPNX010420872.1:0-33763 GCA_001517045.1 Pseudotsuga menziesii | reverse complement strand
TAGGAATATACATACCGAAAGTAGGGATATATGTCGTGGAAGTAGCAATCTGACCTCTAGAAACATGAACATAACCTCCCGAAACCACGAGTGGTATGTAGGATTGAGACACAATTGGTCTAGTAATCGCAATACGGATCTGACTCGTAGCTACATGCTGACTCGAAGGACCACGTGAGTAAGGTGGAGGGTTTACATTTGAAGAACTCAAAAGCGAGGATGAAGGAATCTCTGTAAGAAGATATGTACTAGTTCCTATTGTCACTCATCTGGGACCTGGTATCCCTATCAGATCACTAACTCTAGACCTAGGAGGTATATAAGATGGAGCTTCCACCACTGGGATGGAAGGTGCAATGTGACTAGTACTCCCAAACCTATCCACAAGGTAAGGCATGGGATTTCCCATAGGAATAGTGTAAGGCTCAAAATCGGATTCGACATGAAATGTCAAATCGTGCATAGGAAAATGAGTTGTAGCATAACTACCGTAGCTAGTACTGGCAGGTTCAAAGTGAGTCTCAGTGTCTTCCGGCATTCCATACCGGTAATGTGTCAACGAGGGGTCAACCCTAGAATGAATAGGTCTATCATGCATGGTTCCTATCTCTGAAATCACAGGTCCTAACTCAGTTAGGTCGGGTGAAGGGTCATAAGTAGGTGTGAATTCCCCATCGTCAATGCAAATGGGAGGAGGTGGTTCAGATGTATCCTCTGAATCATCTCCCATGGTGTGTGAATCAATGTGTGACATGGTCTGCCTGGACTTTCTAGGTCCCTCTCCCAAAGTAGGAGGAGAAGTAGAAGGCGGAAGTCCTGCTAAACGATGAGAATGGCGCGGAACCGCACCAGACTCCATAATGACTCTCTATTTACGTCAAACCTAGGCTAACTAGCGTGCACAGAGCAATCACTAATAAAAGCTAAAGCCCAATGCAATCAAACAAGGGCTGGATAAGTGAGCTCCTGAATGTGGTCGGTATGTCTCGCCAAGGAGAGGCTTGAGAGGCCCTTGTCACCACAAGCGGAGGTACATAACCAATTATTGTGGCCCTCAGCTTCAACGCGTAAAGTGACTGTGCTGTCCGACCCCAACCTGGCCGGGACACATGCAGAAAAACCTCTACAAGTACCCCCTCAATATCCTAGGTAAGTTCACTAAGGTCACCTCAATATAATCAAAGCTCAGGCGGACAGTCACAGGTGGGATTGACCGTATGGGCAGGGTAGCAAAGCCCGAAACTCTCGAAAGAGCCCCCATATAGGAATACAATCCTGGCTATATTGCCGGTGCTACACAGTTACTGACCAGGGGTTATCCCAATCAACAACCGCTCACACTACCTCGTGCTTAACTCCCTTCTGAGAGGAGGATCCTGAGAACGCTCGTTATATCAAGGATTTCACACACTCCCTGGACAGACACCTAGTTGTTGTCGTTTAGTGATCTTGGAGAATTAACTTTCAATGAACTATTCCAAGATCCTAAAACCTAAAATTGTTGGTGCACCCTAGAAAAGAAAAGAGTGTAATTCATTTTAATTAGCGTTGATTTTAGCTGGCTTTATTACTCAAAAATAGGATATGGTCGTGCAACTAATGGTGTTATGATGCAACAAGAAGCAAAATGCACACCTAACAATCAATGAAAATGCATTGTGTCCATGAAAACAGGGTATGTGTACTACGTGTAATGCACAATTTCTTCTTCAAATGCTGAATGCAAATTTCCCTATATGAAGTCCTCACTATTACTCCAAAGCAAATCTAGATCTAGTGCAAGTACAATGCAAAATGCAAAATGCAATGCATGATGATAAGCAAATGTTTTTGGATTTTTTGAAAATAAAGAGATACAAAAAACAAAAGAATGATTCCACCCACCCCAGACTCTGCAAGCACACATAAACAACATTCCGGCAAAGCACTAAGGTAAAAGGACTCTAATGCACTAATCTCAAACAAAAAATCAAAGATGCCATGACAAGAACTTTCCTAAAAGAAAAAATTTAGGCTAAAAAAACATTTCTGGTCAGAAATAGAGGTATTAACAGACTCATGCAGTGCCAAAGGAGACTCAGCAGCTAACAAAATTCACCCAACAATCCACTATCTTCCACAAAAAGGTAAAAACCAGGGTATACGCGACTGTGCGCAGTAAACCCGCGTGTATACGCGGAAATCCCAGGGGAAACCACGTGTATATGCGACTGTAAGTGACAAACCCACGTACAGGAAGAAAAAGATGCACAAATCCAAGGCAAACAAAGAGGCTGAGACTAAATTCACACCAATCGGGATCTACCAGGAATACATGCCCCCATACCCAACACAGAAACAAGAGAGAGAGAGCAATTCAAATACATTGAATGCCAAGAAATCAACCCCCAAAGGACAATTACTAGGAACTCCCCAGCGGAGTCACCAATTCTATTACGGAGAGAAATTCCTATGGCTTGGGGTACCACAACAGATAGCTAGACTCTAGAAATCAATCTTTCCCAATATGCAATAGAAATAAAATGTCTAACACTAAAGGATCGAACCTCGTACCTTATTCCGGATGGTTGAAGTAGATCACCGTTGAGCTTTCCAATATTCATCTTGAATTGATATAATACTTCCTCAACAATAAGTAAACAATACAAGCATACTATATATCATGGAGTTAGATCTATTCTAGCATATATAATCAATAATGTAAAAGCATTTGACATATTCCAATGGATACCATACTCATTCAAATACACATTACTGGACAGGAAAAGATATTTCTATTAATATGAATCAGAGATTACAAGTGACAACCTCTGATGGCACGTCTACGAACCAGAGAAACTGAATCCCCCACTTGGGCCTCCACCACCTCAATCCTCCGTCACTCAGATAGCAAGCTCACTAGCAAAAGGCAAGCTTGGGAAGAACACAACAGTGCTCCAAGGGACAAAGGGATGTAGACTCAAGCATAAGTTCTGGCAACAATGGACTATAGTTTCGTTACTCTCAATTCTCTCTTATGCTTTCAATGTCTCAAGGGGTTCCTTATATAGCTTTTCAAAGGGATACTGAAAGGTTGAATCCATGCGATCTCAAGGCATATGGAAGGCCAGGAGTCATATGAGTCGGATCCAAGTCAAGGAATGCTCCAAAAGGATTTGGATTATGTACACATCTCGACGTACGCGACTATAGGGGGAATATCCGCGTCTGTATGCAGTTATCGGGGTAAAAGCCGCATATATCACTTTTCTTATGTTTTTTAGGGATGATCAAGGACACATCAAAAGAAAAAAAGTGGTCCATAGGGGCCAATGAGTCTGCAGCGGGACAGGGGAAGGCCATGCAATGTGTGATTCACCTAGTGTGGTGAAATCCGCTATAACAATATGTTTGTTGCATATCTTTATAAAATGTGTGTGAGATGCCAATCTAAAATGTAATTAGCATATGCATCAGTCAATGAATTCTGATTTCGTGGAATATGATTGAAAGTAATAACCTCAAAATGTCTTTCCAATAAACGAATTTGCATGAACTGACGTAATAAAGTAGGATTTCATACCTGATAAGCTCGATTGAGCTGGGAAACCACCAACTGAGAGTCCAAACGGACCTCAAGATGGGTGATGCCACATGACAAATAATCCCATAGGAGCTCAATTACAACCCTATACTCGGAAACATTATTAGAAGCAGGACCTAAACAAGCACCTCCCACGGAAACAAGCTGTCCTGAGGGAGAATAAATAACCCATGCTGCCGAAGCTAGGTTACAAGTGTGACGGATGGCGCCATCAGCGAACCCTATATACCATTCAAAAGACATCTGCAACAACTAGCAGATAATATAAAATAAAAAACTGACAACCTAATGTACATAAAAAAATACATACAATAAAAATACAAGAGAAAGTGCTAAGCCTAAGCATAGTACTTTTTCAGGTAGAGCCCATTTCTAGGCTCATGCAACTTATTCCCATCAAAATCAACTAACTCATATTCACCCTTACTCAATACTTTCCACACGACATAAGGTCCTAACCACATAGCCTTCAATTTTCCTGCCCCCAGAGGTTCTTTATCTTGGTCCCAAAGCAGGACAAGTTCCCCCTCAGAGAAAACCCTAGGTTTGACTGATTTACCATACTGAGTTTTGACTTGATTTTTATGAGCTTGATTAGCAGCCAGTGCATCTCTACATTGTTCATCAAGGTGTTCTAAATGTACCAGATGTTCCTCAAGCTCAGTCGTATCAGGTAACACATGAACGACTATCTTTAGAGACGGGATTTCACAATCAATCGGAGTAACTGCTTCCACTCCATGAACGAGTTGGAAAGGTAAGAAACCTGTAGCAGTTTTAACATTAGTTCGGTAGGCCCAAAGAGTAGAATATAGCATGATGTGCCAATTAGAACGGGCTGCATCAATTGTATGTTTAAGAATAGTTTTTAAAGTCTTGTTGACAGCCTCAACCTGACCATTTGCTTGCGGATAGTACGGAGAAGAATGTTCTTTTATGAATCCGAGCATAGTAGTCAGTTCCATCATCATGTTATTTTGAAAATGACTGCCATGGTCAATGAAAATCACTTTGGGTATACCAAACCATGCAATAATCTGATTGAATACAAAGAAAGCTATTGTTTCCCCGTCGTCTTTGAAAGTAGGCATTGCCTCTGCCAATTTCGTAAAATAGTCAACAGTGACAATGATATATTTATGCCCCCTAGCTGAGGCTGGGTTGCATGTCATGTAATCAATCCCCCATTTCATGAAGGGGTATGCTGAGACAACGAAAAATAACAGAGAAGGATGTGACCGCATTTTCCTGGTGTAAAGCTGACACGGATGACAACATTTCACTACTTCCACACAATCTTTAAAGATCGTGGGCCAGAAATAACCAACATGCGATATCTTTTGGGCCATTGCTAACCCAGATAAATGACACCCACATGCTCCACTATGGGAATCATTCAAGACAATCTCCGCTTCCTCATGGGTAAGGCAACGACGCAAAACGGAATCTACCCCTCGTTGATATAATGTATCTCCTATAATGAGGTAGTTCTTGGCATGAAGGTGTAATTTACATTGGTCTTCCCTTGAGGAAGCTGCAGGGTACTTCAAAGTCTGTAGATATATAAGAATATCTCCATACCAAAGATTAGAGGTGGATATCAAGAAGATGTGCTCATCTGGGAATGAGTCATCTTCAACCACTACATTTTCTTCAATGGGAAATTCTGCTATAAGTTCAACAAAAACTAAGGACTTCTTAGACTTAGCAGACTGGAAATCCAAGTCAAACTCTTGGAGAATGACTATCCATTTTTTAAATTTTCCCCCAATAATCCGTCAGGATAAAACATATTGGAACGGATTGACGTCCACCACTACTATGGTGGTCCTTAGTAAAATGTAGTGACGTAACCTCTGCACAGCATAAACAGCTACTAAGGATAATTTCTCAACGTGGTATTATCTAAGTTCAGGTCCGGCCAAAGCATGGCTAAGATAATAAATGACATGCTCTACAAGCTTATCGTCCTCTTGGACCAGTACTACCCCAATGGTCGACTCCGACGCAGCCAGATATAATATAAAATCCCTAGAATAATCTAGTAGACGTAATAAGGGTGCCGACAGCAAAGATTTTTTCAATTCCTAGAATGCAAGTTGTGCGGTTTCATCCCATATAAATGGGGTGTCCTATTTGAGCAGGCGCATGAAACCCTTAGTAATCTTGGCATAGTTAACAATAAAACGTCGAAGAAAATTAGACTTTCCTTGCAGACTTTGAAGTTGCCTGAGAGAACGAGGAGGAGGTAGATTTACAATGGCCTCAACTTTCAAAAGATCCACCTTGATGCCTCTACTAGAGACAGTGAATCCGAGCAATCTTCCTGACTCGATACAGAATACACACTTGTGGGGATTCAAGCGGATTTTATAATATCTGCATGTTTCAAATATCAACCGTAAATGACCTGGATGTTGGATCTTCTTATGAGAATGTCCGGGCAGATCATCAAGGTATGGTTCGACAATGGCTTTAATGTCATGGAAAGCAAATTTCATAGCCCGTTGAAAGGTTTCCCCAGCATTTTTCAATCCAAAGGGCATTTTCTTATATGGAAAGGTAACCCAAGGACAAATTAAAGCAGTTTTATGTTGGTCTTCCGGTTTTATTTGAATTTGATTGTATCCGGAGAAACCATCCATAAACGAAAACACCTAACTTCCTGCACAAGCATCTATGATCTAGTCTATAAATGGTGTGGGATAGTTGTCCTTAGGATAGGCTTTATTGAGGTCTCTAAATTTTGTACAAACACAGATAGTCCCTTGCTTCTTATCAACAGGAACAGGGTTGGATACCCATTCTGTCAAAGTGATGGGATATATAAAACCAGCCTTCAACAGCTTTTCAACTTCAGTTTTCATAGCAGCCGCTTTGCGCGGGTTAACAGGCCTTAACTTTTGTCGAACTGACTTGGCATCAAGATATGTTCAGATTTCATGTTTAACAATCGATGGATCTATGCCCGGCATCTCCTCATATGACCAAGCAAAGACATCACGAAATTCCTTAAAAAGAGCAGTATAGATGGCAATCTCTTCAGGAGAGCAGTTTGCACCTATATATATGTTTACCACAACATTAGGGTTTACAGAGATGTTAATAGGTATAGTGGAAGAAATATTTGATGTATTCCCCTCAGCAAACATTCCTTCCCTAGAAAAGGGATTGATAGGTATATCAACATCTTCTGACAGTCTCAAGCGAAACTCTTGGTTTTCTATTCTGCTTAGTTTTGGAAGAAAATAGGATCGATGATGAAGATCCTCACAAATATTATCATGTGCACTCATGGCTTCCAGAATAGCTTCATCGGAAGGTAAAACCATGTCTAAACAATCTATAGAATGCAAAGAGTTTTCTGCCCATACGGGAAAATAGACTTCTTCCAGATCTTTCGAGACTGTTAGAGGATCTGGAATGGGATTAGCAGTGGCTTGAGTGATAGCCTGATAAGTGACCTCCACTGCCGATAAGGGCATTTCCGGTTCATGGGGAGTTGGGATAACCCAAGGATCAGTCCTATCAACAACTGTAGCTATGGACTTCCCCACACTAGTAGAACCAATATAATTAACTGGGGCTGGAAGATCAAATGTGCCCATCAGTGATGTGTACATTCCATCTCCCAAGCTCTGTGCAGCAGTTTTGACCTGATCAACCAATGGCACAGAAAGCTCGTTAGACTATAAACAGCCTTTTTGGGTAAAATCAAGTTGGTCAATAGTAATCAGCTTGCCCTCATGTGGAAAAACCACTACACGAAGAACGACCGACGCAATAGCGGACATCGTATAAGTCCAGCTCCTTCCCAGAAGTAGATTGTATTCCAAAGGAGCATCAATCACTTCTACTTCAAGATACACTGATTTTCCTGCCAACTTAATTTCAAAAGTCGGTAGGATACCATGTGGACGGAAGGATCTTCCATCAAAAGCAGTAAGCAAAGTGTTTGATGGGACCATCTCTAGGGATCCAAGAGCTTTCCAACAGGTCAAGGACATAACACATGTAGAAGCACCCTCATCAACAACTGCCCTTCCAATGGTCTTACAACCATGGACAACATCTATTGATAAGGATACATGGTAAGGCATGCGAATTTTAACATCAGATAAATGAAATTTCACCATGAGACTCGAAGAGTCCATGCTGCCTAAAGCTGCTAAGAGGGCATCCCACTGAGTGGGACAACTTTGTAACACCTCTAAAGCTGACATTGCACATGGGGTTTGAGCTAAATCTTCAACCACGGAGTAGTTTGAAGTATCCCTAGCATTAGGGATATGCAAGGTCTTCTTGAAGACACCTTTCAGTATCTTCGGCATAGTTTTAGCAGGCTTCTCTATTGTGAGAGGGTTAGAAGTTTCACCTACATCTTTGCCCTTCTCAAGATTCTCTTTCTCATAATTTTTGTTCCTTGTCTGCAACAAAGTCGAAGATCAAACCATGTTGATATAGTTTGGGTCAGGGGCAGCTTGAGTGCCCCCTGCTACGTTAGAAGCTGAAGCAGAGTTTTGTCCTTGGGGAAAAGGATCCTTCAAGACAGCCGGTTGTTGAGCTTTAAACAGCTTCTGGGATTGATCCATAAGGGGACAAAGGTGAGTAAGGTGGTCCTCATGGCACAACTTACACGAAAAATTGACCTTCTTCTTTTCTTTCTTTCCCCCATCAGCATTGTTCGCGAGATTTTGCTTGTTTTGATTTCCCTCTCCCTTTTTGCCTTTCTTTTTCTTCCCGTCGAGCTGCTGATTTCCCTTCTGAGAGGTTTGTGCAAAAAAATTTGCACTCTGGGGGGAGGGGGAAGCCTTTGCTACCTCCATCGTAGACTGTTTGATGAACAAATGATGAAGTTGCTTAGCAAAAGATTCTACGCTGGGAGAGTTAACGGACCCAACCACACCATCAGCATGGGGTCCAGGCTTAGGCTTCTCCGCATCATGCATAGGCCTCGGTGCCTCAGGGATGATCTTATATAAGATCCCAAATTGTGAATAAATCAAATCTAGTTGCTGGGCCTTGAGAATGGCTTCTTCTTCATTTGTCACTCCCAAGGTGGATACGTCCTTAGATATGTAGGGCAATAGGGATTTAAGGAACCACTCTAAAAGGAACTCAGGAGGGATAGTGTCTTTTATAAGGATCTTTCGCCTTCTCCACTCTTGGATGTGATAAGAGATGTGGGTAGCCTTGTTTTGCTTAAAATTAGACAACAAGTCTGTTCCGAAATCATATCGGACCGGAAGCTGAAAGTGGTTGATAAATGCACTAGCCAAGTCCCAGAAACTACTGAAAGCAGCATAAGGAAATTCAATATACCATTTTGTCACAGTACCTGTCAAGGTTCTCTAGAACAGCCTCAACCTAACTGAATATTCATTTAGTGATTTTGAAGAACACCATAAATGGAATGTGGTGGCAGGAGCCCCAGGATCTTCACCAACTTTGCTTTCAAACTTAGGGATGTCCGATGGCAATTTGGTGGGAACAGGTGGCCACAAGGGGTCATGCCTCATTGGGTCATTCATCAATTTTGACAAATCTGGAAAGTTTAAGGTTGCCAGGAATGGAATTTCAGGTAAAACCAGGCTACTAAATGTACCAGCCTGGGGATTAGAGGGACCTACCCCCAAATTCCCATGGGTAAAAGTGGGGTTACCCCCTACCACTGGTTGCAAAGTGGGCAGATTACTCTGAAACGGATTCCATCCGTAAGCCACAGGATTGTGTGTGGGAGGAGCGGTATAAGAAGTTCGGGTCGTCCCCATAGAAACAGGGGTCTGAAAGACAGGAGTCGGTATCCCTCTGCTAAACAACGAAAAGGGAGAGCTCGTAAACGGGACCGAAATCGGAGTTTGGAAATTTTTTCCATAAGAGGTATTATTCCCAAACTGCACTCCTACATAGGAAGGTGATGGGCCTATCTATGGAGAGGATGGGAGAATGTGCCCCCCATTCCAAGGAAATCATTGGACAAATGCCGAGGATCCTATCGGACCGCTTTGGGTAGTATATGGAAATGAAGAAGGAATACTAGGTATACTGGGAATCCCAGTAACCATATCACTAGAAGCACCTGCTAGGTTTGAGTAAACTGGTGGTTGAACCACCCGGCTCGCTGGATTCAAAGGTGTAGAAGGTATACTAGATCTAGGGGCACTTATCGGGGGAGGTAGTACCCATTCAACCGAAATGGCTGAGGTGAACACAAAAGGACTTTCTTCCGCAGAATACATGATCCTACCCACAGGGACACCTAATACAGGTGAATCAAAAGGTCTAACCTGAACGATCACAATATCGTTTAAATCAGTCAAGGGTGTGTTAAAATTCCTTGCAAACTCGTCAGTCTGCAAGAATTCTATCTCAACTATATCAAGATCAAAATGGTTAGCTATAAGTTCTAGTTCACCAAGAACTTCACTTATTCCTACCGGTTCAAATGAACCATCCGTGTCCAATCTCTGCCTTTGGGGTGGAGGTGGAGGCTCCAATGTAATGAGAGGAGGAAGGTTTCTCAACCTTCTTAACCTTCTAAAAGGTTGGTCCTCCATGATTGAAAATTTGACAAATCACACCCTAAGGCCAACTAAACATAGGAAAAACCACAGAGCATACACTATAAAAATCCTAAAGTCTCAAACAATCAAGGAAGGGTAAAAGATGTACTTTCCTGAAGAAAGATGATGAACGATTACTTGGCGTCCTTGAAGTGGTTCTTAGGCACAAGCGGAGGAATCACCCAACCGCCCTCCTACACTTACAACAAGGGTTACCTTCCAAGCCCATTCAAGGTGAACTAGAAATAACCTTATGGTTTACCTAGGTAAGAACCCTAAATGTCAAGAGACTAAAGGATACCTTAACTATACCAACAGTCTGGGGGGACAGTCGCAAGCCTGACTCGTATGCATGGGCAGAGTAGCTAATCCTAAGACTCTATCTAGGACAGAATCCCCAGATGCATAAAAGTCCTGATTTACATTTCGACAATGAATTGGAGGGTTATCTCCTCAGTCCAAGCCTCCACGCGGCCTTGTGCTTAACTCCCGTTTGAGAGGAGCGTCCCAGATACAATTGATAAAGTCAAGGATTTACCTAAAGAAAGGTCCACTACATCTGAATTTTAAAACTTATGGGAAGCTTACACTTCCTATCCCACAAGTCTAGCCTAAGCTGGTAGGTGAAAGGCCCCTAAAAACAAAAAATTACTAGTAAATTTTAATTATGCGTTCATTTTAAAGGGTTGTTTCTTACTGAGAAGGAAATGGAGTGATGTACTTATGGTGTTTTTGAATCGATAAGAAATAAATAAAAACAAAGGTGTATTTTTCAAAGCAAATTACCACTATTAAAGCAAACTTCTTTTTCTTTTTTGTAAATATATATTGATGAACAAATGCAAACGATAAAAGAAACTAAGCCTATGTTTTTTGTAGTTTTTGAGATTACATTCTTAAACTAAAATGAACACTACCTATGCAAAAGCAAAAATGCAAAAGCTTGACAATGTTTTCTTTTCACTTTTAAAAATGGTCAAACTCTACCATGCACCTAAAATGCACTATACTTGAGTAAACTTGGATCTAATCAACTGTATAAAACCAACAAACTGAAGTAAAACAGGCTAACAGAACCAAGAAACAACCAACAAAGGGAGACTATGAACCCTAGCTTTGGTGCACACAATGACAAAAGTCACTGTAAACTCATAAAGGCAAGTGACAAACCAACCATCATCAAAAGATAGACTGGAAAAAACAATGCCCAAGACCCTGATCACTGATCCGGACAGAGACACTTTAACCTATAACCCAACAGGCCAAGCCACTTCAACATGCAAACAGAAAATAATCCAAGCAAAAGAAACCCAAGGGATTTCGAAAAAGCACAAAGTGTGGTCACCAAAGTCTTCAGACTAACATCACAATATCTATAAAGAAATCCAACTGACATACAAGAATTATGCAAAGACAGGGACAAGCAAACAATAACTTGAAAAATCCCTATTTCCAGGCATGTACGCGACTGTATATAAGGGCAACTCGCGTACTGTACGCAACTGTCCAAGAGAGCAACCCGCGTATGTAGGCCTCTGTATGCGACTGTGCAGAAGAGGAACCCGCGTACAGGTACAAAATTTTTCAAAAAAACTAAGAAAAATCCACAAGACTTTCAAACACTGTGACAAGTATGAACCAAGATAAAAAAAACCACACACAAACATCAAATCAAAGACTGGTCAGGGGTGACAGAAACAACCTACAGCAATCTGGGCTCCCCAGTGGAGTCTCCAGTTCTATTGTACAGGAATAAACACCTTATAACCGAAGGTCTGGTGTTACCAACATACTCAAGAAACTTACAGGAAATCGACTCTAGAGTGTAGTAAAGGAAATAGGAGGATGGGAAAGACTCACCCGATACACGACGGTTGATCCTAACTTGTCCTCTTCTACTCTGCTTCTCCTCCAAAGCCTTCAGGGATGCTTCTCCTTCACTTGTCAAGAGTCAATCTTCCAAATACAAGATGATACATATATATAAACAGGTTAGATAAATCATATACATAATGCTGAAATATAAGTATCTATCAAACCACAATATATGAGATACATTCAAGACACATATGGAAGAAGGATTCTCTTTATTAACAATAATGAAAGAGTTCAGATTACAACCCAACTCCTGAGACAAGGACTCCTCTGTAACCAAAGGATTCTGAGTTCCACTGCTCCAAATAATTCTGTATAAACTCCACCAGCATAACTTTGCTCTCCAAGTGTATGTGGTTAACACCCTCCCCAAGGCCTGTATTTATACTTGGTGAAATAAGGTAGATTCGAAGGTTGAGGAGGTTGAGACAGTTAAGGTGATTAAGGTTAAGTGCTTAACTAATCTCAAGTGATCATGTGTTTTTATTTTTAATGTCAAAGGTAGATGTACATGGGTATCAATACTGGCAACTCGCGTATGACCCGTGATTTTCTCTAAGGGTAACCTGCGTACAAATCTGTACGCGAGATGTAACATTTGATACTCACGTACAACACGCGAGTTGCATATATAGAGAGTCGCGTACATGACTTGACATATCTAAAAGGTAAAAATAACCATCTGGATGGATGATAAATGTAGTTCATAATAAGCCCATCTATAGTGTTTTGGGAAACCCTCAATCCATAAATGTCCTTTTGTGTGCCAACATGAGGGATGTCGGCACTCGGACGGAGAGGTGCCATTCAGGTAGATAACACTACATTCTCTGATGAAGTTGATCACGATGAAGAATTTTCTCATACATTTCATGTTGCTGCTGCCCTCTTTCATTTGAATGCTTCCTCCTTCAATGAAGAAGCAAATATTGAAGAGCCATCTTTTTCTGTGTCTCTTGAAGGTGGTTTTTCTTCTTGTGATACTATTGAGGAAAAGAAATTAACATATGTAGCTGGTGTTGATATTGATTATGATCCTATAACCCATTCATTGTTTTCTAAATATCCTATCTTAGATTCTGAGATCCATGTGACAGATTCTTCACACCTCTTGCATACCTCTCTCATTGATGGTGTGCAACCCAGTGACTTCTAGGATGTTTGCTTAGCCATATCAAGCCTTATTTGTGTCATACCACTTACCTTACTTGATCTCATGTGCTTCAGCATATCATCCTTTGTTCTTGGCATCAATAATCAGAACCTCCTTGAATATTGTGAACATCCCATTATTTCCTTCTTTCATATACAGGATTCATTACTAGTGTATTCCCATGAGTCTATTGATATGCTTATATGTGATCCTTTGGATTTTTATTTAGAAGCATATTTATAGGTTGATACACATATCATACCATCATCCATACCATCTACCATATCTCTGAATAATCCTATGACTATACAAATCCCTAGTTCACTAGTTGATTCCTCATTGGTCTCTTATGTAGTGATATTTATCTTACATGATTTGAATTCTTTCCTAACTTTCACTGGCTGGTTATCCATGAACTTAGTCATATATGGAATGATATTAAACATGTTTGGATCTGTTCTAAACACTTATGGTTCAGATCTTATGCTCATCCATCATTCATATTTTTACACCTATCAGTTTTCCCCAGTTGCTCATAATTTTCCTAGTCTAGCCCTATATCCTCATGGATCCATTGAAGCCTTTGTCCTTGCTGTTCCATATGCTAATATTTATGATATATCATAGTTTTATAAGACTCATATTAGATCTATATAGGTGCTACATCATATTGGAATATTGACATGTGATTCACAACACAATTTTGCAGCTATTCAAGGAATTGGGTGTGAAATAAATTGCCTTATTTTTTGTACTCTTTGGAAAGGAGTATGCACAGATCTCTTTTCCATTTCAGATTATGTTTGAAAATCATAGTTTGACAGAATAAATAAGCATTCAGATAATGATCCTACTTCATCGATTGATGAGATACAAGGAGTCTCTCATCTTCCTTCTTGCAGGTTCTACACTCCAGTGCATGATCATGGAGTTCATGATTTCTTCAGCAAGCCCTTCATTCAGAAGTAGTTCAGTCAGATAATTAAAGTGAATATGAAGATATGTTGAAGACATATTTCAAATTTTGTGCCTTGTCCTATCTTGAGAGAGGATTTTCCCCATGTGGTTTTGCCTCTTTCCTCACTTTTCTCGACATAATAATTCTTAAAGGGTGACCATAGCTTTGTTGTTTGGCCCTATATGCATCTATATGCATCTATATTTTTTGTCATACCGTCATAAATTCAAAATTATAAGGGGGTGTAGGAATATATTAAACCCACTCACAACTTATGATAAAATAATTAATCATTATTTGATTAATTATTCACCCACTAGCTTAATTAGTTGGCATCCACTTGCACCTTAAAGTCAATACATACCATCTATATCCTAGGAATGATTTATTTCCAGTTCTGGGTTGATCTTGGTCACCTTTTGACCATCCAGAATTAGTATACAGGACTTTACAGCAGATTCTACTTTATTTTGCTTTTTTGCTTTTCCTGCTTTTATATGGATAAGATAAAAGCTTGTCAACTAAGAAACTGGGAGCTTTTGTTTCCAACCCATCCTCCATTAGTTTTTCTCCATTTTCTAGGATTAGCATGTTTTTTCCATCTCCTTGACAACTCACTCATTCTTTTTCCAACTCGTGAGGTCCTTGATAGATTTGATAAGTGCTTTAGCCACCTATGGGGGTTTGCTATATTTTGGTAAGTTAGCCTTTTTGAGCTTTATGAGTTGTTTCCATACTATTCGATTTTCCTATGAGAGATGTACTATTTATGTAAACTATTATTCATCATTATTCAATGGAAGGATACACACCAATATTCATCTCTTCATTCATGTGATTCCGTCTCTTTTCTTCTCTCTAGTTTTCCTGTGTATGCTTGTGAGAATTCTTAGTAGCAAGATCTATTTCCTGTGCTTCTTCTTAGCATCATTGTACATAGAATTGATCTATTATTTCTACACCCTTTTTTATGGAAAAGAGGCTGTTCTGCCCCCCAATATTATGCTACCCTCTTCCATAATAGCTCAGGAGTCAAGAGGCTCAGATAATGAAGTCTTGCAAATAAGAATCCATAATCTCTTGTAGGTGGAGGAGTCTAGATCCAAAGACAGAGAACGTTTTAAACAACAACAGGAGGTAGTGAAGAGGTGGTTTGATCAGCACAATGCTGGAACAAAAGAATTTGAAGCGGGATATTTGGTTTTTAAGTGGGATCACCCACATGATGAGAAGGGAAAGCACACAAATTTTCAACAGTTATGGGTAGGCCCTTTCCAGATTGCAGGAAAACTTGGCCCCTCAACCTATAAGTTGCAAGATTTACAGGGATGGGAGGAGAACTTACCAGTAAATGGTTTAGTTCTTAAACCTTATTTTTCTTGATTTTTTGTTTTTATTTTGTTTTGTACATAAATAAATTGATCTGTTTTCCATGTTGATTCGTTCCATTCCATTTTGTTTAGTTTAGTTTTATTTTGATTTCAATAAAATAGGCTAACTTTTGGCTGCGTGGAGAGCATCAGAGCCCTAGATAAATTGAGATTTTTTTAGTATTAGACTGTATCTTGTTGCTTGAATCTGATGGAATTTCTTCTAGTAAGTAGTTTTCCTAAATGGATATGAACACATTGAAGTCCAGTGAAATCCCTGTAAAATAACTTAGGATCGAAAAGTCTGGAATACTATTTCGGGGCTTCATCCATTTCACATCTAAAAATGTCTGAGGGGGTGAGGGAAAAAGACCCATGGAAAGGGAGCAAGGTAAACAGTATATTATATGGAAATGATCTCATGCCAGGAATTGTAGCTAAAGAGCTAATAAGAGTCAAAACTCTTGAGAAAGAAATATTTATCGAAACAAAGAACTGAATCATATGAATACAGATTGCCAAAAGTTCTTCTCCGTCCATGAGCTTAAAATTAAATGCATCTCTCACACAAAAGGACACTATGGATTGAATAGCCTGAATAAAATTCAGAAAGGAAGGCATGAGGAGGACTCAAAAGGACAAAAAGTCCACAAACACACAAAAGTGCCAAATGGCATGGGAATGGGGAACAAATGAATATTTCTGTTTACCATGTGTTACAATCCTATGGTGTCTAAGCTGGAAGCTACCCAAAGACAGAGGTAAAATCAAATTCATCCACTTAGCCTCAAAAGAGTTATCTTGACTTTGAGATTTTGGTTTCCATTTCCTAAAATTGGACTATCATCAATGATTAAAAATACATATATTTTCCATCATGGGAATCCAGACATTTAGAAGAATTTAACATGTCGGTTTTACTGCTAAATAGTCTGTTACTTAAGGAGGAGTTTGTTTATAGATCTGGGTTCACCAGTTAGCCGGCAATTGTTGCGGCTGCAACAATTCCCAAATTTCTAAAAATTTTGGACCCTCCTTGTTGATTTTGTTGAAGACCGTTTTGTCTCCACTCTGCTACTCATTTGGATTGTTTGAGGCCAGCTCTTACTTGCTTTTTGGAATTTGTTTGGGTCTGCAAATGCTTTGGACTGTAGAACTTAGCAGGTTTCATGCTATTTTATCATTGTCAAAGTTTGGCTGAGGTCAAAAATGGGATTTTAGTTGCCGCTATTTCAGAGGACAATTAGAGATTGCGTCGATGATTAAAATATTCCACCGATCACGTGTTTTATTGTTTTAAAATCTTGCTTTGCAATGTTTCGGAAGGTGTTGTGACTCTGATTAGAGGCCGAGGGATGATTGTGTGCCACTGTTGCGGCCCTAAAGTAGACTAACCATCTGCCACACTGCTTTTCCTTTCGCTGATGTTTTGTTCTATTTTTCTCCAATGTTGACTAGTCTGCGGATTTTTTTTTTGACCGTATAACTTCCGTCATTGTGGCTATGTAGCGTACTAACTATCTGATGCTGTAGTAGACCTGACCTACGACATTTTATCTCGTCGACTTTGGCTTCTGCTCCGGAATCCCTAGACCATGGGTAACCCACCGTTGCGGCTCCAGAGTAGACTAACCGACCGATGCCAAGTGTTCCAATTTGTCGATGGGGTTTTTGTATGCCCGTTTCCTGATCATTTTCCCGCCGTTGTTATGAGCTTGTAATTGGTTTCATGAATGACGAGATGTGCTTTTTTTTTATCAAGTTTAGATTTTCACGTTGAAACGAAGTCCTCAGTTTTACTTTCAATACTCATTTTATTGGTATTATGGTTTATGTTTTATTGAAAGTAGCCTGGGTAAATGATGAGTTTTCATTTGATTGCAGACGGACATAGGAAATTTTCTCAGATCCATTTGAATATCACTACGGTGAAGAAGATGTAGCTAGAGGACAAAGCATGCTAAAGCATAAAGAAGCAGATTTGTTGCTCGAGAAAAAGAAAATAATAAAGGTCTCAAAAGGGACCAAGGAATTGTAGAGTATAATCATTAAAGAGCGAAGGCTCAGGCTTGGGCAGTTCGTCAGTTACCAAGCCAATCCCGTTTTTATAAAAGTTTTGATCTAAAACGTAACGTTTTAATCATGAGCATTCGCAAAATGACAAAACTATGAGATTAAAACGGTTGGTGGGAAACCCAGATGTTGGGAGCTGGTTCTTGTATAAATATACGAAAGTTAGAGGGAAAAGGGGATTTTTCCTAGTGAGACTTGTGAAAAACTTGTTGTAAGAGGAACTATTTCATTTTGCAATAATATAATTACATTTTTTCCTGTTGGAGAAAGTGTTGTGTGGAATGTTCAAATGCGGTGAAATGAGCAATGTTGAAGGGGAACTATTTCATTTTCAGCTGTGTTTCATTAACTATAAGATCGTTCTAACTTTATGAACCTATGTTCTTGTATGAATGATTCTCTGGTTTATTTTATGATAATTTCCACTATGGTTAATGAATGTTTTAACAAATGATGAGCTATCTTGTTGTGCATATCTCTATTCATGTTTATGTGTTTTGATTCTAAGAACAGCTATCTGTGATTTATCTTAACATATGAGCAGTAATACATTACTCATTAATTGATAATCTTGCTCCCTAGGGACAACTTAGTTAGTCTTGTTTTCTGTTGTATGTGATTTAGATGCAAGAGAGTCTAAGACGAGAGGTAAGAACCTGTGCATCACATTGTGACCGCTCCTCATGTCCTTTATAAATTTTCATGTTAGATAGGCACTTGCATACCATACTTAAAGTTAAAAAATACAAAAATATACATGGTGGACTCGGCCGCAACCGGTAAAACCCTTTATTTTTGTTACTTGAGCTACGGTGGCCGGAACGCAAACCGGATGGATTCCCCATACCAAATAGTCACGGGCTAGTTGGGAATGTTGACTAGGGAGAATCCCTTGTTGTTGTTGCCTGTTATTTTCCAGGCCTCAACAAGATCATATTTAAGTACCTACGTGATGTAACCAATTTTGTAATCTACTACCAAGTGAAATATGAGAACAAAAAGAAATACATATACATGGTTTTGTTGATTTTGTGTAGGAAGGAGATATCAACTACAAATGGTCAACCAATGGATATCTTCTCATCTTAATTGTTGGCCCGAGAAGTTTTTAGGATGACTAACATAACTTCAAGTGTTTCAATCTCAACTACTGAGGTTAAATATGTGGAAGCTACTCAGATATATAGGGAGGTTATTTGGTTGCATATACTATGTTTATAGGTTGAATTTGGTTAGCATGTTGTCAACTTGTATTGTGAAATTTAAAGTGCAAGACTCCAAGTAAAGAAAAAACTATATCATTTAAATACATAACATTGATGTACAATACCATTTTGTGAGAGATATGGTGGAGAATTAGAAACTGTTGTTGTAGAAGGTAGACACTATGGAGAATGTTGTAAACTCATTGACTGATTCAATGAGTAATGAGAATTTTTCCCGATGTAGGGAATTGATGGAGTTTCCATCCCTTCAAGTTATGTGATCTAATGTTTTGAAATCTCATATTTATGGAAAAGAAAAAAACAAGTGGGAGAATGTTCGGAATGTTATATTATTTTCAAATGGAGGAAGTCTACTTAATGGGTCAATTGGAATAATTTTTTGGACTAGCGCAAATCACTTATTGACAACAAGTATACATAATGACCAAAATATCAACGGGTCATTGACCAAAGTTGATGCAGTTAAGTTGATAGTAATAGAATAACTAAAAATGGTTAGGAAATCATGGATTTCCATTAAATAGTATTTTGTTGTATTTCATCTTTAAATAATATGTAATGGTTATGCAAATAGCAATGGTAGGCTATAATTAAGCATTATTTATGTTATAGTAAGTGACTATTGTATTGAGGTTTCCACGATAATTTCTTTACATTGTGTTGATTTATTGTGTTTGATTGCTTTATATATAATTGTCCTTAACTATATGAATCATATACATAGCTACTATAAATAGGTATCCTAACCTAACAACTTAATAACGTTATATAATATGTTTCCCTCCCCTTTTTCCTCTATCTTTGAAATCCTATTTTGACAATATATATTTACTATGTTATTTGACCACATTTTCTTTCAACAAAATAAAAAAATAACTTTTATTGAAAAGGGGAAAATGAAATGAAATGTAACGTATCCTCGTCAAAAGAAGAATTAGATTCATAATAAAAACAAATATTCAGTTAGAACTATTAACTTCCCTATGTTATTTGACCCCAAGAAGCTTAAAAAGAAAATATGAGGCTATAGAAAGGATTATCATGTTGTTGAGAAAGAAAGTGGTGTGCTAGATTTTATTTCTCTTTGATTTTATAATTTAGATTCCGCTAATATTTCAACATTTAGTTGATTTCTATTTGATTTCAACGTTTAACTCATTGCTATCTAATATTGACGACAAAATGTGTATCATAGGCACGAAACATTAATGATTTAGTTTGCAACATAGTGATTCCTAATGATTAGGAAATGAAAACATTGTTGAGGCCTAAAAGAAAAAAATTAATGTTCTGTCATTGTAATTTCACAAATTCTTTTTGTATATCGTTAGATTGTGTTTATTGATAGCCAGAGAAGTTAGTTAAGCAATATAGCATCAGTAAGAAAGGTCAAAATTGTTCTTTTGTTTAGAGAGGTAATTTGTTTATTTCTGCATTCTTGATGTATTAGAATTTCAATGTCTTGTACTTGTGTTAATTGTTGACATGGTATGCAGAAAATAGACTTGAAGAAGTTTCTCAGTTTGTATTGTTCGGGCCATAATGTGTTCATATTTATTGCCCCGTTTACTTAGATTTTCTATGTAAAGTATACGAATTATATGGGATAGTTTTTTTCTTGGATTGGTCCAATCCTTAGCAAGGACTTGTAAAACATTTCCAAAGCATAAAGATATTGTGGGATCTTCTATTTTTAATAAAAGATACTATTGAGATATTTCTTTTTATTAGAAGATTCACTCTCTTAACATTTCAAAAAAAAATAGTTGTGTGTTCTTTATTTATTTTGTAGCTAAGGTTTCTATTTTGATGTTTTAAATACTGATTATTTTAGTTTAAGTAATTAGAGGATTCTTTTGTTTAGTAAAATATTTCAGAATTGCAATGTCATCCAAATTCTTGTAGTTGTAATCTTTTTTTAATGCTTATATTTATTTGTAGCATTTGAGTTCACTTTTTCTTTATGTTAGTAATTTATGGTTTTTGTTAGTTCTTATATTCTGAATATAAAAGCACACAAAAATTATATATTAAGAAAACCGAGAAAGAATCTATGATTCTTTTGAACTTAGGCATTAAGAACTTATAGCACATCCTTAGCATGCATAAAAAAGGGGTTATATTCCCACCTCGATGTAGGTAATGTCATTTTTAAGATTTACATATTCCGGTGACTATACATAGGAAGACCATGCCCTACATTAATAATATTTCTTTCAAATATTTTAAGATATCAAACAACAATATATGTCGTTGATTCCATTAAAGAAAATTATTTATCCCAACATTATATAAATTAATAAATTTTCCATCATGATGATATTGCTAACTATCTCATATCTACTGATGTAGAAATCTTCGGCTAAGAATTCAGTGAGTCTATGCAACTCATCTCCATTACCAATATTACATCCTTTGTATCTTTTTCATTGTGATTTTCCTCATCCCCTTATGCCCCTACCAATTTCCCATTAAACTGATATCTTGGCTTAGATTATTGGCCTAGCCAACCTCACTTCTTTTTATTCAATCATATACTCAAGACTACATCATCAAAGGAACATTTTGAAATCTCTTGGTGCAATATATTCTAATATATTGACATTAAAAAATAAAAAAAATCTTGTTGTGAGGGAAATGGGAAACAATTTTCGTTGACCTCTGAATCTCTTACATGTCTGCATCCCTATTAAATTGAACACATAGATATGCGGACCAACACACAAGTCAGAAGATAGATCTTACAGTTTACTCAAAAATTGAAGAATGAAACAGTGGAAAAATGGATTGCAACTATGAATGCTTTCATTAATCAAAAGCAATTAGATAATTAATTACAATGAAGTACAATGGCTAAATAGCCTCATGCAATTCGAATCCATGTGAGGAAATTTGAATTGGTTTGACTCTACTTGACTGTATGGCTAACTGACCTTGTCTAAATCATTATCGGAGTTCAAAATCCCAACTCAAGTGTCTAATTCACTGTTAATTATCAATTAACTAGTCTAATTGGCTGACGTAGGTGACTAAATGCACCTCAGCTACTTGCACCCATGCAAAGCTAGCACTAACTGAGTAGAACTGAATGTAATAGACTATAACTAAATGTATTTGACTCCTAATTGAGCTTGACTAGTTTTCAACTAAACTCAACTAATGGAAGTTAGTGTCGGCACTTCCAATGGCTCTTAATTTGTAGGGATCAATCTAGGAGGCTCCTAAACTGATGCATGCAAGTGAAATCAGTGGTTGTTGGATTCAATTAGTGTTCCACACACTTTAGTAACTAGTACATGTGCCCCAATTAGGCCAAGTGGACCCAATGGTGCTAGTGACTAAATATATACTGAAAGGACTCCTAATTTAGACATAATTGATCAAATTTGACAAGGGAGGATTATAATCCTAAGAACCCCCTTGAATTTTAACTTGGAAAATTTGTGGCCCCTGGTAACTAAGACCATAGTTCACCCATTACAAGAAGTAAAGTAACTGCTCAATACAAGAAGCTGGGGAAAAAACCACATGGGAAAAAATTCCCCCCTCTAACTAAGGAGATAGAATCATGATTCAAGTTTAAAAACTTGAAAATATGTTGTTTCAACCTGCATATATGTTATGTAGTGAAGAAGCATGCATGATGTTCTATGCACAAGTATTTTGGGTCCTGGCATGTAGACTTCTCCATCTTCTCCCAAAATGATGATGGAAGGAAGGAGGAATGTAAACTTTTCGTCTTTCTGGATGAAGAGATGTACGATCCACTCTGTTCATCTGAAGGCATTGTAACTGATCATTCCTTTCCATGTATCATCTCATAGGGAGTTTGTTGCATCTCTCTGAAGGGGGTAAGATTGCATGACATATTGCAAGGTTCTTTGTCTTTTGTTTGTCAGATGGATTTCCAGACATGTTTGTATCTTCCCGCTTGGGAGTAGGGATTGGATCTCGATCTGAATCACCCTGAATCTCAATCTCATAAACTGATACAGTTGGTTCTGCAATACTAGTGTAAACTACAAAAGAAGTAGATGGAATGTTCTTACCTTCCCTTTCAGGTGGTAGCTAAGAGTGCATCGGTTCTGAAGATGGCATGAAGTGTGAGAAATCATATGCCTTGGAGGCATGATTTGTAGCACCCTTTGCTATGCTGTTCCCAATATAGATATGTGTGATCTCCACTGAGTCAGGACCAAATATCACTCACTTTGGAGAGCCAGTATGATTCATCTGGCATACACATAACAGATTTGCAGGTAAGGAGGGAACATAAAGCACATCTTTGAACTTTCCATGTTCAATCTTGATAAAATCCTTCCCTTTGGATCAAATTTGATTGTTATTTCCCATCTTAATACTAGGACCATCAAAAGACTATAAAGAATAGAATGATTCTCTGAATTTAACCATATGATTGGAAGATCCAGAGTCAAGGAGGAAGGCATGTGCTGTTGAAAAGATAGCCTTTAGTGCATGGCATGTCTCTTCATGTTCTCCAACTTCTTCTCTATGGTCAAACTTCCTTATGTTATACAGTACATTAATGCTATTTTTCTTTAGAAGAAGAGCCATTTCATCAATTTTTCTTCTCATACATGAGCTTTCTGGATGAAAGCCCCTTCCACAATAAGAACAAAGTGTCTTTCCTTTTCCATTCTTCTTGCTTCTCTTCAAACCTGAAGGCTCATTCGACATATCTTTCTCCACAGGAGACTCATCCTTGTCCTTCCCCTTACCACTCGCAACCTTAGGTCCTCTTGCAACCAGTGCTTGATATATGGAGGATCAAATGATCCCCATTTTGGCTCAACTTGTCATGATCATGGGTGAGATATTCAATCAAGGCATTAAGAGTGGGCATCCTCCAATTTGGATTAGTAAGCTTTCCTAAATGAAAGGTTGATATAAATACTGAGTAGTCTGCACCAATTTTTGAGAGGATGGAAAGGATGAGTTGATCATCCTCCTTCTCAACCTTGCACAACTTCAAATAGAACACCAGATGCTTGAATTTGGTGAATAAATCATTTAGTGTTTCGAAGTTGGCTAGATGAAGAGAAATCAGCTAATTCTACAGTTGATAGATCCTCAGGTCATCCTGCTTGTCAAAACAAGGAAGCAAGCTTATCCCAAACCTCCTTGGGAGTCTTCAATCCATTGATGTGGAAGAGAAGATCTTTAGATATTGAGAGACACAAGCATCCATATGCTTCATCAAGCCTATTCCAGTATTTTTCTTTGTCGACATAACGAAATGGCTCTCCCTCTGTCTCCATTGTTAGTTTGAAGAGTCTTATGGAGCGAAGCTACATCCCCATGTCCTCCTTCCACTAGTGGTAGTTGAAATGAGTGAGAAGCTCCATTGAAGGGGCCATTTCGAATGTCGTGAAGGAGATTGAGCTGTTGTAGCGAATGCAATGAAGGAGACTGATAAACTTGTAAATCACACAATCAAACAGACAAATTAAGGTTGACATGCTGCACTTTTGGAATTTTATTCACACCCAATATAGTTGATTAAACAATCTTGATCAACAATTCCTTTAAATGGGATATTAAGTGGTAAATTCTCCACTTTTGGTGCAGTACTCGAAGGAGCAATTTTGCTCATTTTTTTTTTTTATCCAAGTATGAATCTGCAATAGGAGAAGTGCCTTTTCCTGTCGAGGCTCTGATACAATATAAATTTAGCACATAGATCTATGGACCAACACCCAACTCACAAGATAGATCATACAATTTACTCAGAAATTGAAGAGTCAAATAGTGCAAAAATGGATTGCAACTATGAGTACTTTCATTAATCAAACACAATTAGATAAATAATTAATGTGAAGTACAATGGCTAAGTAGCCTCATGCAATTCGAATCCATGTGAGGAAATTCGAATTGGTTTGACTCTACTTGATTATATTGTTAAATGACCTTGTCTAAATCATTATCGGAGTTCAAAATCCCAACTCAAGTGTCTAATTTATTGTTAATTATCAGTTAACTAGTCTAACTAATTGAGGTAGGTGAGTAAATGCGCCTCACCTACTTGCAGCCATGCAAAGCTAGCGCTAATTGAGTAAAACTGAATGTAACAAACTAGAATTGAACGTAACTAACTCCTAAGTCATCTGGACGAGTCACCAACTAAACTCAACTAATGGAGGTTGGTGTCGACACTCACAGTGGCTCCTAATTTGTAGGGATTGATCTAGGATGCTCCCAAACTAATTCATTCAAGTGCAATCAGAGGCAGTTGGCCTCAAATAGTATTCCCCACACATTAGGAACTGGTACATGTGCCCCAATTAGGACAAGTGGACCCAATGTTCCTAGTGTCTAAATATAGACTAAAAGGACTCTTGATTTAGACATAATTGACCAAATTGGACAAGGGAGGATTATAATCCTAACAATCCCCATGGTACTCACGAAGAATATAAGGTCTCTATAACATACCCATCACTCATTGTATCAATTTGGGGTATGGGGTGTAAAATTGTCTTGTTTTAAATTTGAACAAGATAAGATATTATTCCTGATGAGGTCAAATCCTCAAAGTTCCATAATTGTATACTATGATTCACACAAATGTGTCACAGACATTAGTTTCCTTTTCAACAATAATATTCATTTAACATAGCCACTTGGAACCTAAACCATGCATATTTATGCAATGAATACTTATCTTCATATTATAATAGTTCTCATGCAAATAATGTCCAATAACACTTGTTAATCTCAAGTATACAAATATTAAAAAGAAGGAACATAAATTTTATAAATGGAAGGTTATCATATTATCATTGATGAATTTTTCCAACAATAATGAATATTAATAATATACAAAGGCCGCCACTTAGATGTAACATATAAGTACTATTATTTGTCATAAGTTTCTAAATTGATTAAAGTGTATTCGAGTTACTTATACAAGTTAAATAACTTATACCTATATTCATTTATATCAATGTTAAACAATGGACTATGTTGTACCCTTTGCATCATACACATATAAATAAACTCGATAATTAACATCAATATTAAGAAGCATGAAAAGTTATGATATCATATATATGTGTGCATATAAGATATATATAGTTAATCTTTACAAAATGAAGGTATAGATTATGGCATTCCTATATTGACAAACTATTTATAACATCACATATATATTAGGAGGAAAGTCATAAAAGTTATCATATTATTCCAGGACAAGAAATTCACAACTCCTATATTATGAGCATTATATGTCCATTCAAACTAAGTAACATTTAGTTACCATTTAGTTACTTTTATACAATAAAAAGGATAAATTTAACCTACACCTAAAAGGATTGGATATCATTATGTTATTCTTTTATATCTAAGATTTATTAATCATTATTTACATTAATTATAACATTTATCATTTTTTTAGCCTTTAATTCTTTTCAATGCAATATAGGAATTTATCTATGTGCCTTAATATTAGTTTATGGAAACTCCAAAGAAAAGACAACCAAAATAATATATTGTTTAGAATCTCCAAATTTGATCATTTAATAATGAAGGTTTTGAATGGAAAACATTAGTTACTTTTATACAATAAAAAGGATAAATTTAACCTACACCTAAAAGGATTGGATATCATTATGTTATTCTTTTATATCTAATATTTATTAATCATTATTTACGTTAATTATAACATTTATCATTTTTTAAGCGTCTAACTCTTTTCAATGCAATATAGGAATTTATCTATGTGCCTTAATATTAGTTTATGGAAACTCAAAAGAAAAGACAACCAAAATGATATATTGTTTAGAATCTCCAAATTTGATCATTTAATAATGAAGGTTTTGAATGGAAAACATTAGTCATTATCATTATTAAGATGCAAAATAGATCTATGATCACTCTTATACTCCAATTAATTCTAAATGTATAATATACATTCATTTTAATTTCACGTATTTAATCATAATAATGACACCTTTTCTCATTGATACATCATAAGATTGTTAGTATCAATTAAACATGAGAAAGAACATAAAAGAAGAGGGTAAATATACACATGAACATATTCAAATAACACAAAAATAACATTAAGTAGATATTTATCCCTAAGTACATTTAAATGTAGTGCATTATATACACATTATCTCCCCATGCCCACACAAAGTGGGAAGAGATAATGTACATACATGAGGGTGAGGACAAATAACTATAAATATTTGGTCACCCTTTCTTCCTATTTATACATTCTATGAGGATTGGGGTGGGAGGAGAAATTTCCATCTTCATTTTGAGGATTAGGGTGGGTGGAGACAACTACATTTCTATTTTCACTGTGTCCCCTCACACCACTGCTTCTTGAGAGTGGTAGGAGAAAACTATAAATATTTTTCTAGTATGTTCCCCTTTGCTCAATCTCAAGGGCCAGGAGAACACAACTATTGAAAATATGTCTTTTCCCCATGCCCATCCCCTATGAGGGTGATTTTGGGAGGGTACAACTTCAAATATTTTCGCTCTCTCCCCCATATCCAATCCATGATGGAGGAAATCAAAGGAGAGAGATAAAGATATAGATAGATTCTTCCTAATGAGGGTGAAGGTTGTGGGAACAATTGGAAAATATTGATCACACCTTTTCATGAGGGTGAAAGCCGGGAAAAAGAATATACAACCTACCCCATGATAATGGGTGTTGGGGGAGATAGTGGAAAAATATTCTCAAGCATGTAGGTAGGGGGGAATAATGACAAATATTCACCCACCCTCTTGAGGGTGGGAGTGGATGTAGAGAGTGAGAAAATATTCATTAACTGATGCCACTTGGAGGGAGTGAACACACATTTCTCATGTAGATGGGAGTAGAGTGAGAAAATGTTTCTCAAGAAAGCTTATCAAGAGAATTAACACATCTCTCCCACTACCCAATCAATATTTTTCCACATGCAACTTCTAACCTCACTCATAGTATCATCCTCCTTGAGAGTATCACATTCACCCACAATGTAACAAATAAATTCAAAAGGAACAAAAGTTTTAATGACCCAATTTATAACATATTTTTACATAAAAAAAGTATAATAGATGATTTAATCGGCTATTTTCACAAATGAAATAATGTAAATTACAAACTAGTAGTTTGAAAATCACTTTTCCCTCTCTTATGTAAATAAATATTTTTCACCTCACCCTTTGGTGGAATCTCCACCCTCATAGTCAATGTAACAAAGAAATAAAAGACCAAACATAATAATAATAATAATAATAATAACCTCATTTAAAACACAATTTAACAAATAAATATTTTTCACCTCACCCTTGGGTGGTATCTCCACCCTCATAGTCAATGTAACAAAGAAATAAAAGACCAAACATAATAATAATAATAATAACGTCATTTAAAACACAATTTAACATTCTAAATCAGAGTCAACATAATTTAACAACTAAATTCAAAACATATTTTAATAAATTAATAACTGAATTCAAAACATGTTTTTAATAATTTAACAAAACATGTTTTTACTTACAAAAAAGATTTAACAAATTTAGTAAGCTATCTCTAATAATAATAGATTAATATAAATAAAAAATACAAATACAAATCTTAAAAAAAGTCCAAAAAAGTGCCTCTCTGTGCAACATATTTTGTATCTAAATTAGAAAACATATAATAAATATACTTTAAAACATAAATACTTTAAAAAAACAAACATTTTGTTAACTAATATACGGATGCTTAAAACTATCAAAGTTAAAAAATAAACATTTTGCTTATTCCTTGTACAAAATTTCTGTTAACTAATATACTCACGCTTCAAAAAGCATAATCTTAGTCTAATTTATAGACTCATGTTCATGAAAACAGAATCGACTCTGTTCAATAAAATAGAATCCCAGAAACCTTACTGCAAACCTGAAAATAAGGCTTGCTTTCACTCTACGGCTATCCAAGCTGCTTTCACATAATGGATCTAAGTCTGAACTATCCAATGTCAAAAGAAATTCAAGTAATGTTCTATAACATTGACGGTGGCAGTCGTTCCTACTCTGTAGCAGGGCATACCTGCCGTTTGAAAAAGAAAACAAATTTGACAGAATCACTCTAATTTGAATCTCATATGTCCTTACACAATCCGATTTGCTCCTGGATAGCCGTAACGAGGCACTGTGCCAAGATTCATAGGAATGGGAGCAGCGTTAGTAATAGACATCAAGCTTACCTCCCGGTTGGCAGACATCATGTTTATGTGTTCCTGGGGCGCCGCAGACAGAGCAGGTGATCTGAAGACTCCGGGTGGCTGGACCTCTACAGGCTGCATGTTTAGCCTCTCGTAAGTGATCTCAGCAGCTACGCCAGCCATGACAGTGACGCTATCGGATGCTACCAAGCTTCCTACCACTTCACCTGCAGTTATTAGACCTTGCCCATCTGCTAGAATGACTGTCATTCTTGTAGCTTCTACAATGTCTGTGGTGGGAAGGGACATTCCTGACAGGGACATGATTGCCAGCGGCCCTGCATAAGTCACGGTTCCCCCTGGAGCGGCCGGTTGCAACAGAGTAATGTTTCTGACAGTCCCGGTCCCGCCTAGAATAAAGACTCCCAACCGGGTTCTTTGCGGGAACGTCTCCAATGCCATCCTAACATCGATCCCACGGGGGATCTCAAATACACGACTTGTCAGCGTGTCTGGGGTTTCAGGAAGAGGAAGAGGAGGCTTGGACTTGTTCCTGGAGCCCTTAGGCCTCCCGCGCGGCTTTGGGGCTACCAGTGTACCACCCTCTTCCGGACGCCCCTCATTGGTCTTGGCGGCATTGCTGTCACTGTCATTACTCAAACTTCGTTTCTTGGATGCGTTGCTCATCTGGGAAGTGATATTAAGGTATTCAGATTGAAGACAAAGACCAGAACTGGGGCCTGAATGTTTCTCTGGATCGACTGCCCCCGCCATCATTCTATCGTCAACCCGCCACAGTCTGTTTGCCATGGATGCCGTGCCTCTTTTTTGGCTTTCAGGGATGTGATTCACAATACCCGTCTGTTTACACGATCTAAATACCAGTTCTCTCCCAAGTTCACTTCACATATACATGTTCATACAATGCATCACGTGTTATGATTTTTCGTTATGTTCTATGGTCTTTCTTTGTTGCATGTGCTGTGCTGGCTAGTTTTCTGCATAGGCTTACTGCTATTAAGCAGTAAGCCGTAACCACAGTCTCATTCAATTCTGCTCAGCAAGCTGGTTATTGACCACCATCAACCCTCTCTTCTTGCACGTGGATTATGAGTCTTTTTAGAAACCACAATATTGAAAATTGGAGGAATGCACTTAGATGTATTATATGTTTCTAAAAGACCCTGTTTTGATCTACAAGAATATTACAACTGGGACGCCCATAGTTGTACAATGTCTAATTTATTGTTTAATTAATGATTATCTGAGGTTATTTGGATGCTATGCGCACTCATGGACTAGGTTCATTTATCGTTTGGGTTGTTTGTTGCTGTGAGGTTGACTCCAAATCAAGCTTTCTTGTACATGGTTTCAGAGTGTTTGGGTGCAATTTACAGGGTGGGGATGGTGAAGGTTATAGAAGACTTATTACTCTATAGGAGGAACAAGAGTGAATTCAGTGTAGAAGAGATATGTCAATGAAATAGCCCTTACAACAGAGATAGTTGGCACTTTCATCTTGGTCTTCTCTAACAGATCCCAAATTCAACACAGATGATGAATACCACGTCCCTGTCCTGTGGCACATGCTTGGTTCCTCTCTCAATTGGGTTCCACAGTACATTTGGATACCATTCCCATCACTAGGATTAGCATCAGTCCTGCCACTGAAGTGCTTTAATTCGGTCAATTAATATGGATATTCACCTGTGCATGCATTTTTGCAGTAGCTACTTCTTTTCATTGTTGATGTCAATGGTCTCATCAAGACGGGTGAAATATCAACATCAAGGATTCCGTTTCTCTTGCTACTGCTGAGATGGAGGATCATGAGGGTCAGTACATTTTTTTACAAATTATGAAAGCTGATTTACTTGTGATTTATTGCTTTCTCTATTGTGTAAGCATTAAATACATAAAAGGTCAACAAGAATTTCAATCTCAAGAACTATCAATGAAGTTTTATTAATTTTTAATTTTATTTGTATTAAATAATACCATACTTAAATAAACATTTTATAAAAAACATCAAATATGGTTACGCACCATAAGATTTGTGATTCATGATCTACTATATAAAAAAAATCTTTAGTTCTCAAGCACACGGTTGGACTCTTGGGAACATCTAATTTTATCTTGGGTCATGTAGCTAATTTCAAGAAGTTCGATAGATCTGCTTTATTAATGTTATGGATAGCAGGATGGTCCTCTATGACCTTGTCAAAATTGATCCATCATGAGTTATATTGTGAAACTACACATAAGATCAAAGAATTGATTCAAAGGATGGAATCTTATGATTTTAACCCTAGGGCTAGTAATAAGACCAATTGTACTCCAGATTGGAGAATTATGTAACTATTGAAATGCTTTCCACCTGCTTTCTTTGTAACCTGTAGATTAGGTTGCGGAGTTGCTGCTGTAATCAAGAGCTGTTTGTAAACCAGCTCATCTCTAATTTTTTTTATGGATCATTGATCATCCTTTCAAAAGCTCTAGGTTAAGCAAAGAGGAGGGGTATAGTCTTCTGCTTGTCCTCCACTGTTCTACCTAATGTTAAAGAGTCAATAAATGTTGTAATCAGACATACTCTGCCTGAGAATTTAATCTATGACAGGCTTGATTATTTCAGGTTGTTGAGTTGCTGCTGTAATCAAGAGGTGTTTGTTAACCAGCCCATATCTATTTTTCTTATGGACCATTGCTCATCCTTTGATGAATTTTTGGGTTGAGCAAAGGGACAGGTTGTGATCTGTTGCTCTTCCTCTGATTTTCTAAGAAATGTTAAAAGGTCAGTGAATTGTTCTAATCATACATACTCTGTTCCTGAGAGAGAATTTGATCCATAACAGAATTGATTAATTGGTTTAAATGGTTCATAAATTGTTCTGATCATTGTGGGATTTAGCTTTGTTCTAAGCACTTTCCACTCAGCAGTAGTTCAGCTATCTGGTTGATCTGCTTGGCAGGATAGATGTAATAAACAGATTGATGTGTTAATATTCTCCATCAACAATCAAGGCCTCTTAGTGCAAACATAGACTCCATAATCCTAAAATCAAGCCACCGATCCTATGAAACTACTAATTTCTTTCACATATCCAAAACTTCTTATGTTCCCTGGTTTGTCATTAAGCTAAAGCATAGATCAGGGATAGCATTTAGGGATTCCCCCCTTCTGCCAAAAAAACACTAAATCTGAAGCAAGAGGAGAGCTGTTGTGGTGACATCAGGCAGCCCCCCTAAGTTACTCTAAAATTGCTCTAAATGGTATGAGCCTTGGGAGACTTAATATTTAGATGTGCAATTTCGGGAGCTAATAAAACTCATGTACAATATACACAACCATATTATGTTTTAGAGATCCATTGCACAAACTCAGACCCTAAGAATGAAAAGATAAACTTTCATGTTCATCCTATTCTCATTTATATATGCCATGTCCTAATTTGCGCATAGAATTTTGCATTGTTAATCAGAAATTGTTTTCACTAGCTGTAATGTTCAATCTGATACACATACATATTGCTCCTATACAAAACACTACCAATATTTTGTCATGGCATAGGTATGTATGTGGATTTGCAGGTCAGAGACCTTAAACTCCTGGTGGCCTCGGCTTAATCTGGTTACCAAACAAACAAAGTACGTGGCAGAATGCCCCAAACAAAGTACGTGTGACGAATGTTCATGGTCACAGGCTGGACAAGTCAGATCCACTGTTCCGCAACTGATTAGCAGGCCACTAGACAAAGGCAGAGCTTAAATATACCATCACCACAGATCTGTAAAGAAACCAGGCATCAACTCCATTGTTGCATTCATTTGGAGAATTTGTTAAAAATTTGCATGGCACAGTACAAGCAAGCAACTACTAAGCTGTAGCTTAAATAGGCAAATTAGTATGAATTAGAGAATAAGACCTTTTATAGTTTTACCCCGCAATAACATTCTGTCTCTTAACACATTTCCCTCAGTTTGCAATCAATGGAGGAACTCTTGAAGAATTTTACTAAAAGGATAACAGCATTCCGAGGACTCTAACAGGACACTATCTGGCAGAAATAAAACACTAGTAGCCTGGCTAGAGGTATCTGTTGATCATCACAGGTTGACATTACATCCCCTTTTCCACATATCCATGCACTTCAATTATTCTACTTCCCTTGTTTAACCTTTAAAGGTAAAATTTGTTCTTCACTAGCATGAGTTGGATTCTTTGCTGGATGTAATTCACCGATTGTTTTCATTTGGAAGCATATAATAACCTTGTTTAGTTTTCAGTTTTGGCCTGTAGATAATGTCTTGAACTTCAGAGAAATAATTTAACTCGGGAATTAAAAAAGGAAAAATTAAGTAACAAACAAATAATTATCACAGTCAAAGATTATATCCCCTTCTCCACATGTCCTCGGACTTCAATCATTCTGCTTTCAGTGTCAAACCTTGCAAGTGAAAATTCATTTTGAGCTAGTGTGAGTTGGGTTGTTTGCTGGAGGTAGTTCCACCAATACTCTTCATATGTGGAGCATATGATATAATGTTTATATTTGATGCGTATAATATAATAAAGATTACTTCTATAATATCAAATATGCTCCAGACCTAATTCTTCATTCTATTTAATTTTTGGAACACAGACTTTATTTCAAAAGTTATCTGTACCTGTTTTTACTATTTAGTGTCCCAAAATTTTGGTGAATGCCATTATCTGGTTCCTTGTTATAGGTTTTGTTACCTTGCATAGTGGTTTGGCTTAAGCCTTGCAAATGTTACATATTTCCAATGCC
>LPNX010420870.1:119492-225300 GCA_001517045.1 Pseudotsuga menziesii | reverse complement strand
ACAGTCGAGCAGATCTTTCGGGAGTTGTCTCGGCAGACAAGAACCAAAATTCAAATCCCGGAGGCTGCAACACAGGTCGACTTCTCTATAGTCGAACCTCTAACTGACCAGGAGAAGGAAGAAGATTACGAGCTGCACTTGTACATTAGCACCTTTGTGACGGAAGATACTCCAAGTGGCACTCCTGGTCGGGTGCACTTAATAGTGAAGCACCCGACCGCCCCAGTCGTGGACCCGCCGACCGAGCAACACCAGACACCCCCACCAGCGCAACAACCAGTACAACACACAGCTCCCCCGGCTACTCAGCCGGTCGACCCGGCTCAGACTCCGACAGGAGAAGTCGAGGAAGACAATCCTGAGTATACTGTGTCTAAGAGCGTTCTCAAGAAACTGGCAAAGGAGATCGCCACTGCCAGAAGGAACCTCAAACTGCAAAAACGACAGCACGGCAAAGGTAAGCGCAAGCTGGTCCTTGCTGACTCCACAGATGACGAGGATGAACTGGCAGCCTCAGCACTTGATATTGTCGAGGATGCCAGAGCAAATAAGGTAACTGTTGAAACCCATTTTCAACGGTTTGTCGAAGCAGGAGCGCCCGAAGGTCGGCCGAAGAAGGCCAAAACAACACCACTGTCCGAAGATGTGGTCGACTTGGTGACGACTCCTCCTCGTCCATCTCCGACTAAAATAGTCGAAGAGTAACCACCAGTGCAGCAGGCCGACCTATCCCCTGAAGACATTGCCAGAGTCATCCCTGAGGCACTCCGAGCCAGGGCAAGCTCAGACCAGGAGCTTCGAGCTTTCTTTGCAACATTGCCTGCCCTGTTCAAAACAGCGCAGACAATCAAGACAACAACTCCCCTTAAAGCAAGCGACAAAACATACGCCCACCAGACAACTGTATTTACAAGGGTGCATGACAGTGGTGACATTGCGGGACACGAACAGACTTTCACCGATTACCAAGTCCCACTGGAAGAAGACGTTCTATCTTCCGGCCAAAGTGCCCAACACCATTCTCCATCACCCCCAGGATCCGGATACCTTTCCTCCGCACCATCACCACCCCCACCACCGTCATCTCCACCACCTCCACCTCCACCTGAGTCACAGCCGAGACCACCATCATCCCCACAGCCGGAGGTGCACATACCACATCCCCAAACCGAAAAACCCCCGACCACTGAACCAACTCTTCCGACCCACACACCTTCGACCTCTGACCTACCTTCCACTTCTGCAGGTCCTCCTGACAAACCAACCGAACCAGCAAAGGAGCCAACAGAGCCTCTTCCTCGACCAGATCAGCTAAGGATCAGCTTACGGGATGTAAGCTCGTTGACCGACTCAGAATTTGGCCAGCTACTTAACACCCTAGCAAAAGATTCGAAGAGGAGGACGACCCGACTAAGGAAACAGATAGCAGATAAGGAGACTCAAGAAGTCGAGTTTCTCGACAAATGCAGGTCTCTTGTACAGACTGTTGCTCCAGGACCGATCGACACTGCTACCGACCGACCGCTGGACAGAGCATATCAGCTGTTTGAAGGTTTGGTGTCGACCATACAGACCCACCTCCACGAGACTAAGGCCGGGAAAAAAGAAGAAACTGTCCGACTACTCCTGACTCAACACACCGCATTCTCGGAGGCTCACAAACTTATACAAGACCATATGGAGGAATCCATTGTAACAGAGGAAGTACTTCGAGAATGGCCTACTCATTATGGGCAGGTCTATCGTCAGACGAGGCAGGCCAGACAAGGCATTCAGGCCTTGGAAAGAAGGAAGTCGACTGAGGCAGAACTGAGGCAGACAATTGAGGATCAAATAGTGATGGAAAACACTAAGCTGCAGCAGTTGGAACGTGAGGCACACCAGTGGGTTCAGCACGCACTTCCCAACTTGGATAAAGTCGACAACATCTGTCCGCAGATGAAGAGACTCCTTGAGACCGCGGACGAACACAATCAGCTGCTGGGAACCAACATGGAAAATATTGCAGAGATGGCTATGGCAGAGAAAATGTCGGTACTATCAAATCTTACTACTCTTACTATCGACATTCAGAAAGCCTTGCAAACCTGGACAGACTTTCAACATCATCTTTCCATCACAGCACCAGCAATCGTCGAATTCTGTGTACAAAAGAGACTAACTATTCGCCTGCACAGCCCACCTCAGTAGCAGCCTCCTGTTACAGACTATTTTTTCTACTTCTAATCTCATATTTTTTTACCTCCCCTTTTCTTCGGGACGAAGAAATGTTTTGTTTGTGGGGGAGATGTAGAAGGAGCAAGTCGACATAAGTCGACTTGAACGAAGACCAACTTAGTCGATCAGCCGACTAAGTCGAGAGACCGACTACGTCGGTCGGCTGAGTAAACATAGTAGTTAGTCTGTTAACTAATAGTCGTGTCGGTTCGGTGAACCGATAGGTAGTTATGATTGTAACTGTTTGTAACCTGTATATTAGGCTGTTGAGCCACTCAAGAACGCAGTTCAGTTCTTGGTTTTTGTATGATCTATTGGGAATAATATAATCTGTTCTTCTTATCAGTTCTTGTCTCTTGTATCTGTGAATATTCTTTGTATTTTAGTATGTATTATTGGTAACTTTATGTGATCTTAGAGATTACAACAGGTGTCGAGGTCAAACATAGTAGTCCATCGTCTGATTACCGGTCAACAATGTATACCATTAACAAACGCAAGATCTCCCACCAATAATGAAAATGGGAATCAAGGTACTAGAGTGAAAACTAACAAGTGTGAATAAATGCATTGAGGTAGAACACTTGAGAGGATCCATCAATCAGGGGACATTGATGTATTCTCAAAAACTATCAATGGCGAGAGAACCTGCCACTGATGACTATAAGTCTCAAGGCACTCAAAAGCACTCTAGATTCCAATCCTAGAATAAATGATCTGAAGTCGATGGGATGAAATCCAATGGAAGGAGGGCATTAATGCATCCCCCATCATCCAATATGAGGTACTTAGCAAAGCTGTATAATGTGGAAGGAATCAATCATAAGGTGCACGAACCAGTAACTGTACCAGGAATGGCCAACATGCAAAGTCAAGATAACTGAGGAATGGCCGACTCAGGCTTCAACTTCCTTCGAATAAGATCATAACAACGTATGGTGACTGAATGAAGGTAGCATAGACTCGATATACAAACTGGGACATCTCTACGACACAGGAGGCATCGACAGAGGCTCCATAGGGACTGGAAGCTTAACCAGTCGGTGGAGATAAACTCAGATAAATGAGTACATCTCCTAAAGTCAAACTATAACCCAACCAATGGATGTGATATACAGTGCTCTATTCGAAGGCGACACGACTCGACAGCTGCCACAGATAACATCTTTCCTTGTCCGGCTTTTTGGTTTTTTAAATTTTTTTTTTTTTGACTTTTTCAGTTATTTAAAAAGCTTGAAAAAAGAATAAAATAGCTTTATAGTTACAAACTAGGAGGATACGAGTGTCATAAGGGAAAACAAACTAGTTCTGAGTAGTGGAACATACCTATGCTCAATGCAAGGATACATGTGAAGGATATCGACACTTGGGGGAAAATCCCCTCCCGTTAAAAAGGAAATCAAGCTGCGAAGGATATAAAAAAATGGCTCTGCATGGCTAGACATGAGACAAGCTCAAGCTATATGGCTGATATGCAATGTCAGGGAATCCGGCATAAAGCTCAATAAGGCAAGCAAATCTCATGATAATGCATTCACAACTTGACATGAGGGAGTCCTGAGTGAAATAGGCCAGCAAAAGATCAAGAGGAGTATGAGGCTCTTGTGAAATGTCATGGCAGTACTATAAAATGGACTCCCACACCCTAAAGGAGAAAACGTCAGCATGGGCACCAAATGCAAATAGGGTGCTAACTAGGGTACCCATGTATGGTAAAGCTCTACCACTCATATCATACCACTTCTAAAGCAGCAAGAAGGTTATGTGACATAATAGAGTGGGTTCGTACCTAAGGTCATGATGAGATGGTCATAAGGTTATGCAAAATGCAAACGGTGATGAAACCTAACCTATATTCCAGTTTACAAATGATACCTAAGATCGAAATGAAAGAGTCAATCCAATGGCTGAAACGGCACTGAAAAAGATCTTCTACATCACGAATTATGTCAAAAACGCTCCAAAAATGGTTAGAAAATGTCGAAACTATAGAAAAGGGGGTAAAAATTTTCAAATATTTGAAAATTTTCTATAAATAGTAAAAAATTCAAAATATTATAAATCATTTGAAAATTTTACCCATTTGAGCTTTGATTTTCAACAGCAAATTCCAAGAGATCCAGCTGGCGAAATTCACTACCGTTTCTTCCAGCTATTTACTCATGCTCTCCTCTTGCATTTTGATACAATTTTTATGAATTTTCATGGTCAAATAAGGTTTTTAGGCCAACCCAAAATGAGTGTTGCGTCCCACATGGAAATCGAGGTTTTTTCCGCGTATAGTGCTGGATATACACGGAAAATGGCCTCAAACCCGCGTACATACGCGGTTGTTTTCAAAACAGTCGCGTATGAGGCCGCGCATATGGTTTTTTCAATAAACTAATGGGAAAATTTGCAATTTCTTGTGCAGGATGGTCCTAGAGTGGAGAGAGCGTGAGCATGGTGAAGTAGAGGAAGCAGTAAGGGCCGACTTAATGGCTCAACAAGCTCTACGTGCATATGGATTCTACAAGTTTTGGTGTCTTGGTGGTTTGAGGGCCAAACCAAGACTGTTACAGATGCTGGTAGATTACTGGGATCCAGACTCGGAGTCCTTCCATATCGATGGTATGTCCCTCACCATAGAGGTGGAGGACATATACTTTATCACAGGGCTTTCTAGACAAGGGGAAGTGGTGAACCTTCGTTCTCGTGGTGGGCCAGGAGGTGGCCTGACTATCGATGAGTACATTGCAGTGTACTATTATCCAGACACCGAGAAGGTGGGGAGTCAAGTCCATACCAATGCTATATATTTTTTGGGCCTAAAGGCCATATTACTGACGCTGGGTAGGATAGCAGGCTTTGCATCACTCCACCAGGCCTCGCGGCCTTTGATGTTTTATGCAGTGGAGTGCATGAGACCCACGATCTATGACTGGAGTACTACACTACTGAGCAACATGAAACACCAGCTCAGCGAGTGTAAGGCAGGCAGGGTGTAGAGCTTCGGGTTCAGCATTATTTTGAGCACATTTTTCTTTGAGCGTGTTCCAGGATTGAGCCTCAGTTCCTCTTCACGGGGTTCGAGATCCAGCCCAACGGCGTTGGGCAGATGCTATGCGCGGACTGGGGGGTGGTAGGGTGGCCAACCCATATCCAATTGACTTATTTCCATGGTGGTGATGACAGATAGTTGCCATCGATGACTACCCCTATGCAGGGATAGATTTTCGGGGGGACCTGGACATGCTGTTACCACCAGGATCGGTATATGGTGATATAGGTAACGAATCTCGACCCTCTCTTTTTAAATTTTTTAGTTATTTAATTTTTTTGTATTTTCTTGATTATGTGGAATCAAAAAGACATATTTTTGGGTGATGATACATAGTGACATCTACCATTTGTGTGCAGATGTGGGACCACGACAGCCAGAGGGCTTCCCTCGTCATAGACGAAGGGGAAGAGGAGATGACATCACGGGTGTGCATGCGGAGCGAATGTTCCAGATCATTCATACCAACTTCATGAGATTGACACATATAGTTCCTATGGCGCAAGTCGAGGACTTTCCTGAGGCCATGCAGCGACATGTGGTGGGTGTACCACACGCATGGGTGTGTTTATTCTGATGGTTGGCTAGAGCCGTAGTGACCTTCCATGATCACAACCCTCCTCCTCCTCCGCAGGATTAGACACTTGGGAGTGTATTAATTTTGTACGACCGTGTATTATATGATGGTGGCTTAAAAGCCCCAATTTTGTATCATGACACTATGTATTATCACATTTTTGATGTATATATAAAAAAAATTTATGGTGATTGAGTTATTTATTTACATGTGTAAAAATTGTGTTTGTGATTAATTTATTATGAATGAAACAAATGCCAATCTAAAATGTAGTTATCATATGAGTCAGCAACTTGATTATTATTTCTTGGAATGTGTATATATGTTATATTGTCAAATTGTCGTTCTAACAATCTCACACGCAAGAACCTTCTCAATAACGTCGGATCTCTAACATGGTACAAACCATTGAGTTGTGACACCACTAACTCCGAATCAAGACGTACCTCAAGAGATAGAACGCCATGTAAAATGGCATCCCATAGAAGCTCAATAACGGCGCTATATTTAGCAACATTGTTGGAAGATGGTCATAGACATAAACCTCCTGAAGACAGTACCTGACCCATAGGAGTATAAATCACCCAAGAAGCAGAGGCTAAGTGTTGAGTGTGACGGCTTGCACCATCCACAAATCCTATGTAGGTGGAAGATTCCATTGACATCTTCCAAAAGAAATGGAAACTAATCACAAACCTGATCATGATAAGAAAAAGACCTAACTATGCAAAGTTGTACAATAATATACAACAAGCAGCCTTGGCTAAAGATCATGTATAGTATTTTTTGAGATAGAGCCCATTTCTAGGCTCCGCCAAAGCTGTTCCTTCGTAATCCACTAACTCATACGCACCCTTCTCTAACACACGCTTGACCACATCAGGACCATGCCACATAGGATTAAATTTCCCTGCCCCCAAGGGTTCTTTCGGTTGATCCCACAAAAGGACCAAGTCTCCTCGACTAAACGATCTTGGACGGACAGACTTATCGTACTGGATCTTAACGCGACGTTTATTGACTTCTAGAGCCACCAAGGCATCCCGACGCTGCTCATCAAGTTGCTCAAGGTGAACCAAATGCTCCTCCAACGGGGCAGTGTGTGGTAAGAGTTCCACAGCTAGATTCAACGAAGGAATTTCGCATTCAACCAGCAATATCGACTCCACTCCATGTACAAGCTGATATGGAGAAAAACTAGTGGTAGTCTTAACAGCGGTTCGATATGCCCACAAAGCAGGATATAACATAATGTGCCAATTATTCTTGCTTTGTGCGATGGTTCATTGGAGAATGGATTTGAGTGATTTAGTCACTTCCTCTACCTGTCCATTTGCTTGGATGTAGTAAGAAGATGAATTCTCTTGCTTATACCCTAACTTGGATGCCAACTCTTCCATCATACGGTTCTGAAAGTGCGAGCCATGGTCAGTGACAAGCTCTTTCGGAATCCCGAATCGAGTAATAATTTGGTTGAACACAAAGTGAGCAGCTTTCTCACTGTCGGATTTTACTGTAGGCATAGCCTCAGCCCATTTCATGAAATAATCAACAGCCACTATAATGTGATGGTGCGCCCCAGCCGAAGCTGGGTTGCAATCCATAAAATTGAGCCCCCACTTATTGAAGGGACCGGCGGTGATAATGGGATGTAACGGAGTAGGTTTCAAGTGCATATTATGTGTGAACACCTAGCAAGGGTGGCAGCTCTTGACCACATCAACACAATCCTTAAAGATCGACGGCCAAAAATAACCCGCCCTTAAAATATTTTGAGCTATAGAAAGCCCAAATAAATGACCGCCACACGCCCCTCTGTGGCAATCATTAAGCACTACCTCAGCCTCTTCATGAGTTAAACAACATCATAAAATGGAATCTACCCCACGACGGTACAAAGTATTGTCCACTATGAGGTAGTTCTTAGAGATGTGACGTAATCGTCATCGTTCATCTCGCGAGAGGTGAGTAGGGGTCTTCAATGTTTGTAAATATATTATGATATCCCCATACCATGGGTCTAACATTGAGATTAAGAATATGTGTTCATCGAAAAATGTATCTTCACAAACCAACTCCTTAGCCTCGCTCGGGAAATCCGATATAAGCTCTACAAAAATTAAATACTTCTTTGATTTTTCCGAAACAAACTCGAGATCGAATTCTTGCACAATGACAATCCATTTATTATACTTTCCCCCAATCATCCTTGTGTGAGGACGAATTGAAATGGATTGACATGGGCCACAACCAAAGTCTGGCGAAGGAGAATATAATGTCTCAACCGCTGAACCACATGTACGGTAGCTAAAGCAAGCTTATCGACATGAGAATAATGAATCTCTGCGTCAATAAGGCTTCAACTCAAATAATATATGACATGCTCTTGGAGCTCCTCATCCTCTTGAGCCAAAACCATACCAATAGTCTCTAAGGATGCGGCCACATATAATAGGAAATCATGGCTATAATCCCGAGGACTAATCACCGGGGCCGATTCTAGGGCTCGCTTGAGTGCATCGAAGGACTCCTGGGCTCGCTCATCCCAATAAAAGGGGGTGTCCTTCTTCAAGAGACGCATGAATCCTCTAGTCAAATTGGCAAAGTTGACAACGAATCTTCGTAAGAAGTTTTCCATGCCTTGCAAACACTGAAGATGAAAAATATTCTTCAGGGGAGACAACTGGAGTATTGCCTCAACCTTCAAAGGGTCGACTCTTATACCCTCTTTAGAAACGATGAATCCTAACAAATGCCTTGATTGCACACAAAATATGCACTTATGAGTATTTAGTCGAACCGAATAGTGCCAGCATCTTTTGAATACCAATCTCAAGTGATAGGGATGACGCATTCTCATGCGAGAATGAGCAGTGAGGTCATCCAAAAATACCTCGATAATTGACTTGAGATCGTGGAAAATCAAGGTCATCGCCCGCTGAAATGTAGCTCCGGCGTTTTTAAGGCTGAAAGGCATTTTCCGATATGTAAACATTCCCCAAGGACAAATAAATGCAGTCTTATGTTGGTCCTCAGGTTAAATCTATATCTGATTATACCTGAAAAAGCCGTCCATAAAGGAGAACACCTCGCTACCCACACACTCATCCAAAAGCTGATCTATAAATGGTGTGGGGAAGTTGTCCTTAGGATAGGCACGATTCAAATCGTGGAAATCAGTGCATATATAGATCTCTCCCTGCTTCTTATCCACTAGAACGGGGTTTGAAACCCACTCCATCAAGGGAATGGGATAGATGAAACTGGCTTTCAACAGCTTCTCTATCTCTTCCTTAATGGCGGGTGCTTTCCTAGGATTCACGGCCCGTAAACATTGTCGAACAGGCTTAGTGTTGGGGTAAGTCTTAATCTCGTACTCGACAATACGAGGGTTGATACCTGGCATCTTGTCATAAGACCAAGCAAAAATATCACAAAATTCCTTAAATAGCTCGATATATTCCAAAATCTCAGCATGGGAACATTTGCCCCAATATAGACATTCTCTATCGTGCCAGGATCGCGAGAGATGTTGATAGGAATCATTGAAGATATGTTCGCCATGTTTCCATCAGCCATCAGACCAGGAGAGCTTAATGGAACCACAGGACTACCAAATATCTGACTAAGAACCGCCCTAAAATCCTCATGCTCCAAACGGTCAAGCTCTAGAAGAAAGTATGATCTATGATGAAGTTCCTCCCATGGTGGCTCAACTCTCGACATAGCCTCAATAATCGCTTCATCCGAAGGGAAAACCGTATCAAGGTAGTCATGGGCATGAGAAGACTGTACTGCCCATGCCGGCAGCAAATAAGGGTCCTCCTCCTCTATCCATGAAGAGGAAGGACTAGGCTCTGTAACACTCTTGAGATTAGCTTGATAAGCTATCATAGCTATATTCAATGGCACGTTCGTCTCGATGGGCTCACTTGAAGTACTCGGTGTAGGAAGAATCCAAGGATCTTCCATATGAGTCGTGCGAAAAGACACCGATTTCATAGATGTCGAAGCCTCATCAAAACAAGATCCTATCATGAGGATCGGTGTAGAAAAACTAAAGCTTCCCATGAGGGATGGATACATGCCTACACCCACACTCCCAGTTTCCGGCTGAGAGTGGTCAACGATCGGGATCGAAGCTCCTGAAGATGTGGTAACAGACGGATTCTTGAATGTCGTTTGATCAATCATTATGATCTTCCTGTTATGTGGAAAGCATACAACACGGAACAAGGAAGAATAAACGGCTTGCATATTGTACATCCAGTTCCTACCCAGCAAGAGATTGTAGTCAAGGGGCGCATCAACCACCTCGACCTCTATCGCAACGGTCTTCCCCCCCAAAACGGACTTTAAGGGAAGGAAGGATGTCATGCAGCCTAAAATATCTCTCATCGAACACAGTTAAAATAGTCACTGATTTAGACAGCTCAGGAGAACCTAGACCCTTCCAACAGGACAAAGACATCACAAAAGCAGTAGCGCCCTCAACAATCACAGTGCGCTTGACATTCATATTAAGACATTCTACGTGAACCAAAAGAGACACATAGTAGGGCAAGCGAGGCTGAAGTCCTGCGGTTTCAAATTTGATCACAGAGAAAGAATCATCATCATTCACACCAAGGGAAGAAAGCAACGCCTTCCTTTGCGAAGGACAACTCTGAAGCACTTCCAATGCAAACATTGCACAAGGAGTGTGGCCCAAATCCTCGACAACTAAATAATTCTAGGCAGCTCGGGCATTTGGATTATGCACAGAATACTTAAGGACTCCCTTAGGAATGTGAGGTGCAGCCTCAGGTTTATTCGTAGGTTTCTCAATGCGCAAAGGGGACCCTGGTGTATTGGGATATTTGCCTAGGTTGGGTTGTGACGAACTATAATCTTTCGCACGGGTCACAAATTTTGCAGCACGGACCATGTTAATGCACCCATGACCACTACCCTCTAGTGGATCATCATCACCAGACTGGTCATGGGACTTCGAGTTCATATTTTGATTATGCTGTAAAGGGTTAGTTAGCACAGTTGGGCCCTATGCCAAGAATCTTTAAGCTTCCTTAATACGAGGGCACAAGTAAGTAAGGTGATCGTCCTTACATAACTTGCAAGGGAACTTAACCTTACGTTTAGCTTGCTTGTCCCCCCCAGCATTTCTATCGTTCTTGTCATTATTGTTAGCATTCTCATTCTTATTCCCACCCTTTTGATTATTTTTACCCTTTTTCTATTCCGTCCAGGCTGCTGGTTACCCTTCTGGTCCGACGATTGTACAGAGAGTACACTTATCGTTTGGGCGGGTTGAGATGAAGACGTAGCTTGTCCCGAAGCAGATTGGTTGATTAACAATTGACTAACTTGTTTTGCAACCGAATCCGTAGGTTTCGCACTTGCACAACCCACAATGCCATCGGCATGTGGTCCAGTTTTGACTTTGGGATTGAAACTGGAACGAGGAGCATTGGGAAAAATCTCATACAACAAACTAGACTAAGCATAAATCAAGTCCAATTCCTGTGCCCTAAAAATTGCTTGTTCCTCATTCTGCACTCTGGATGTGGAAACATCCTTCACTATATATGGCAATAACAACTTGAGGAACCACTCGAGGAGGAACTCCGGCGGTATAAAAGCTTTAATTAACCTCTTCCATCTATGCCACTCTTGAATATGATCAGAAATATGTGTGGCTTTATCTTGCCAAAATGTCGACAAGAGTTTAGTACCAACATCATAACACACTGGTAGCTGGAAGTGATTAAGAAAATTCATTGAACAAAGCGAAATCTCCCCTAGGTAACTCTATATGCCACTTCGTGGCAGGCCTTGTAAGGGTGCGTTGAAATAGTCTCAAATAGACTGAGTCCTGATGTAAGGAATTCGAAGAGCACCATAGGTGAAACGTAGTAACGTGTTCGCTCGGATCCTCTCCCAGTTTTCCCTCGAACTTAGGTATGTCCGAAGGAAGTTTGGTAGGGACAACCGGCCAAGCCAAGTCATGAGCCACAGGATCGTTCGTTAATCTCAATAAGTCAGGAATTTTAAGCATCACAAGGAAAGGGATCCTAGGATGATGAGGTTAATGGACCGCTCCCTAATTCATATAGGTTTGATTACCACCATGGCCTTGGCCATAGTGTCCTCCTCCCGTATGACCCGTATAGGGTGGCATGGAAGCACCATAATTCGGTGGACCTTGACTAGTAGGATCTACAAAGCTGTAATTAGGAGAGTAAGTAGGTTGTTGATACCCGCCTCCATAAGGTGAAGAACCCTGTCCATACTGCGTCCCATAATAGGGTCCATAGGTCATCGCATGTGATGCCCCATGAGACACTCCGTAGGTAGGAAGATACGCTCCGGAAGTAAGGATATACATACCGGAAGTAGGGATATACGCCCCGGAAATAGTAACATGACCTCTAGAAGTATGAACATAGCCTCTCGAATCAATGGGAGGTATGTAAACCTGAGACACAATTGGTCTAGTAACCGCAGTACAGACCTGACTCATAGCCATATACTGGCTTGAAGGACCACGTGAATAAGGTGGAGGATGTACATTTGAAGAACTAGGGATCGAGGACAAAGGAATCTGAGTAATAATGTACGTGCTACCACCTATCGTCACTCGTCTCGGATCTGGTATCCTAATCGGATCGCTAACCCTAGACGTAGGAGGGATATACAATGTAACTTCCACAACTGGGACGGAAGGTGCAATGTGACTAGTGCTCCCAAACCTCTCTGCATGGTAAGGAATGAGAGTGCCCCTAGGCATAGTGTTAGGCTTGAAGTCGGATTCGACATGAAATGCCAAATCATGTGTAGGGAAACCAAACATAGCATAAATACCGTAGCTAGTGCTGGCAGGTTCAAACTGAGTCTCGGCGTCCTCCGGAATTCCATACCGGTAACACGTCAATGGGGAATCAACCCTAGAGTGAGTAGGTCTATCATGCATGGTTCCTATCTCAGAAATCACAAGACCTAACTCAGCCAAGTCGGGTGAAGGATCGTAAGTAGGAGTAAACTACCCATCGTCGACACGAATGGGAGGAGGTGGTTCAGGAATATCCTCTAAATGGTCTCCCATGGTGTGTGAATCAATGTGTGAAATAGTCTACCTGTACTGTCTAGGTCTCTCTCCCAAAGGAGGAGGAGAAGTAGAAGGTGGAAGTCCTGCTAAATGACGAGAACGGTGAGGAGCCGCACTCGAATCCACAATGACTCAAAAAATAGAAAAGACTCTCTATTTACGTAAACCCTAGGCCAACTATCGTGCACAGAGAAATCACTAATAAAATTTAAAGCCAAATGCAAGAAAACAAGGGTTGGATAAATCAGCTCCCAAATGAAGCAGGTATGTCTTGCCTAGGAGAGGCTTGAGACTCCCATACACAATAAGCGGAGGTACGTAACCAATTATTGTGGCCCTCAGCTTCAACACGTAAAGCGACTACGCTGTCCAACCCCAACCTGGCTGGGACACCCGCAGAATAACCCCTACAAAGTACCCCCTCGATATCCTAGGTAAGGCCACTAAGGTCACCTCAATATAATCAATGCTCAGGTGGATAGTCGCAGGAAAGATTGACCGTATGGGCAGGTTAGCAAAGCCCGAAACTCTCGAAAGAGCCCCTAGATATGAATACAATCCTGGAAATATCTCCAGTGCTACTCAGTTATGACTAGGGGTCATCCCAATCAATAACCGCTCACACTACCTCGTGCTTAACTCCCTTTTGAGAGGAGGATCCTAAGAAACACTGGTTATACCAAGGATTTCACACACTCACCTAGACAGACACATACATGTTGTTGTTTAGTGATCTTAAAGAATTGACTTACAATGAACTATTCCAGATCCTAAAACCTAAGCTTGTTGGTGCACCCTATAAAAGAAAAGAGTGTAGTTCATTTTAATTTAGTGTTGATTTTATTTGGCTTTATTACTCAAACAAAGGATATGACCGTGCAACTAATGGTGTTATGACGCAACATGAAGTAAAATGCACACCTAACAATCAATGCAAATGCATTGTGTCCATGAAAACAGGGTATTCTACTACGTGAAATGCACAATTCTCTTCAAATGATGACTGCAAATTTTTCCTATATGAAGTCCTAACTAGTACTCCAAAGCAAATCTAGTGCAAGTACAATGCAATGCATGATGATAAGCAAATGTTTTTGGATTTTTTGGAATAAAAGAGATGTAAAAAGCAAAAGAATGATTCTACGACCCCTAGACTCTACAAGGACACACAAACAGCACTCAAGCAAACAACTAAGGTTAAAGAACTCTAATGCACTAATCTCAAACAAAAAATCAAAAATGCCATGACAAGAACCTTCTTAAAAAAAAAAAATTAGCCTAAAAAAGAACGTTTTTAGTTAGAAACAGAGGTCTAAACAGACTCAGGCAGTGCCAAAGGAGACTCAGCAAATATCAGAATTCACCCAGCAACCAATTAACTTCCACAAAAAGGAAAAAGCAAGGGCATACATGACTGTTCGTAGTAAACCCACGTGTATACGCGACTGTGAGTTAAAAACTCACATACAGGAAGAAAGGTGCATAAATTCAAGGCAAACAGCCAGGCTGAGACAAACTTCACACCAATCAGACCCTACCAGGCATACATGCCCCCAGACCCGACACAGAAACAAGAGAGAAAGAGCAATTCAAATTCATTGAATGCCGATAAAACAACCCCCAAAGGACAACTACTATGAACTCCCCAGCAGAGTCACCAATTCTGTTACGAAGAGAAATTCCTATGGCTTGGGGTACCACAACAGATATCTTGACTCCATAAATCAATCCTTTCCAATATGCAGTAGAAATTAAATGTCTAACACTAAAGGATCAGACCTCGTACCTTATTTCAGACGGTTGAAGTAGATCCCCATTGAGCTTTCCAATCTTCAGCTTGAATTGATAGATTACTTCCTCAACAACAAGTAAACAATACAAGCATTCTATATATCATGGTGTTAGATCTATTCTAGCATATATAATCAATAATATACAAGCATTTGACATAATCCCATGGATAAAATATTCATTCAAACACACATTATTAGACAGGAAAAGATATTTCTATTAATATAAATCAGAGATTACAAGATACAACCTCTAATGGCACGTCTGCGAACCAGAGAAACTGAATCCCCCACTTGGGCCTCCACCACCTCAATCCTCCATCTCTCGATAGCAAGCTCACAAGCAAAAGGCAAGCTTGGGAAGAACACACTAGTGCTCCAAGGGACAAAGGGATGCAGACTCAAGCATAAGTTCCGGCAAAAATGGACTATAGTTTCTTTGCTCTCAATTCTCTCTTATGCCTTCAATGTACCAAGGGGTTCCTTATATAGCTTTTCAAAGGGGTAATGAAAGGTCGAATCCGAGCGATCTCAAGGCATAGGGAAGGCCAGGAGTCAAATGAGTCGGATCCATGTCAAGGAAAACTCCAAAAAGGATTTAGATTATGCACACATCCTGATGTACGCGGTTTTAGAGGTCAAACCCACGTATATACATGCTTATAGGTTTAAAAGTCACGTGTATCATTTTTCATATGTTTTTAGGGATGATCAAGGAAACATCAAAGGACAAAAAATGGTCCATGGAGTCTAAGGAGTTTGCAGCGGGACAGGGGAAGGCCATACAAAGTGTGATTCACCTAGAGTGGTGAAATCAGCTATAACAATAAGTCCAAGGGATGTCCCCCTATTTAAAGGGGCCCCGAGTAAAGTATCCCTAAAAGAGTGGAAACTAGGATATCGCATTCAAGGCACATTCGGAAAGGTTATGCACAACTTTAGTCTATATAAAATAAGTAGTTGTCCTTTAGTACATAGTGGAGAGTAGCATTCCACCTAAACATCCCAAACTATTCTTATCTCTTTTCCTCCAAAGGGAGAGGCCCTTCGACAAATCTCTCTCAACTGTTCCAATAAATAAAAGAGGAGTTTAATACCCTAATGGACAACAACTATGTCTCCGATGTAAGTGAAAGAAAAGGAGAATTATTTGGATTCCTATCCCCAGTGTCCTACTTAACTACATGATTCTTTTTATTCCTTAAGTGAGGTTAATTTTTGTTTACTTACAGTTAATTTTAGGGCTCATCTTGTGGTCATGAACCAAGCATTTAATCTTTATGGTGTGCATTGTGTTTAAGTGTGGTGTGTACCCCAGATATGACTGAAATGTTGAAAACCAGTATAAAAAACTAAATAAATAATTTTTTTTCTTTTTTCTTTTTTATTCCTTTTCAAATATAACCCAACATCTAATTTTCAGAAGAAAAAAAATATAATTTTGATTTAACCATGCAACTTGCTAAAATAAGAAAGATGCAGTACAAAGAGATATAAATGGATTTAATGCAATGGGCATAAAAAGAGACTTAGAACATGATACAATAAGAAAAACAAGTTATAAACATAATAGAGAAAGTGTTGAAAAGAGAGAAATGCATAATCAGATAAATTTGTGAGGGATAGAGACTAAAAGACAACTAAAAAAAAAGCACTAACAGTCATAGGTCGCACTTTTCAAAGGGACAGATGAGACCTGGAAGTCACAGTTTTGCAAAACAGGCATGATGGTTTGGAAAGTGTCCGAAAATAATTAGTCACTCTTATTGGGCCATAGGGGGCGACTAGGTCACTCACTCCAGGAAAATCTAGACAACAAAGTTACACTAAGATGAAAAGCTAGAAAAATATAGGGCTGGGAAGCAAGTCTTTCTTTTTAGGAAGAAAAGAGTGATAGGATCAATCTTATCAAGATAAAAAGAGCTATTAGATTGCCCTTAATGGCATAAAAGGAGCAACCTATCCCTGGAGAGGGAAGTCGCACCTTTAAAGGTATGGGGGTGACTAGGTCACTCTCTCTAGGCCAAATGAGGCAACTGAGCCACTCAAATCAGTTGAATAGGAGTGTCCTGGGCCTAGGGAGGCAAGTCACACCTTTTGAGCTCCCGAGAGAGACGACGATGCTCTCTTTGAGTGAAATTGAGCAACTTAGGCACTCCAAACTGGTGAACATGACTGATCTACGTTAGAAAGAAATTTTTTTTAAAAATCAACATCGACAAGTGCCATACTGGAAGGAATAAGGTGGTTTTGAAGTCTGTAATTGAAAAATAGAGGCTAAAATATAAAATAGAAAACAAAATAAACATGAAAACAAATGAAAACAAAAATAAAAATAAAAACCCAAAACCAAATACCAATAGATATTGGCCCGGTATAGTCACCAAAACTATAGCTAGGTTATCCACACTAGCTTGTGCAAAATGTCACCTACTAAGATTCAAGGGAACCTTAGTAGAATCCAACAAATGGTGATGCAAATTTGCAGTAAAGAACAACAACTAACATTAAATATGAACTAATCTACGTGATGCAAATATTTTGAAAACAAAAACTAAACTAATATTTTTGTTACTCTTTCACACACAAGAGGAGTAGGGAAATATTGTTTTTTTATTTTATTTCATAACAAATCAAGTGTAGAAATGATAGAGTGTTACCTCCAACAAGTGTGATTAGGATACCCTTGTATATGGTTGAAGCAATCAGTCCTTGGTCTCCAAGCAGCTTTGGGTTGTTCTCCACTCAATGGTCACAAGGTAGTCAATACTCAGCAGTAGGTGGAACTAGAAATCAAATGGAGGCTTCATGTGTTTCTAGCAGAATTTTGGTAGAGTAACAACAAGGTAACAAGTAAAATGAATGTCTGAAATTGGGGTCCTTCACCACTTTATATTTAAAGGAATAATTTCCTTAGCTTTTTCACTCATGGTATTAGGCTGACCTTGGTATTGACCTGTGGTGTTGTGTGGATTTTAGGGTTTTCCCTCTTTTTTTTCCTTTTTCGAATAGTTTCCCCCTTTTTTTAATTTCTTTTTGCATTTTGGGGGATTTATCCATACTTTGGGGAATTTCCCTCTTTTTGGAGGGAATTATGCGACATTTCCTTTTTTGGAGAGGAAATAATAATTAAGGGCCACTTTTGGTCTTAGAAATTGGTTTTATTGGTTAAGTGAACATGTAGAGTGGGGAAAACAAGTTATTGGATGATGTAGCTAGGGAGCGAGCATGGTGGGTAATTTTTGGTGTTATCATATTGCCCCTTAATCTTTGAAGCAAGGATCTCATCATATGACCCATAGACATCATAGGTTCTTACTTTTCTAGGATAATTAGTGTGACAGTAGTATGGAGAACAAAAGATGCATTGGAGGGTAGAACAAGTTGTTCATAAGTAATACAAGGGAATAAGCTATAGATATAACACTAAAAATGGATTAGGTACATGCAATTTGAAATATACAAATAAGGCAGGCATACCCATGCTTGTATCATTGTCTCAAGATATAAAAATAATAATTAGGCCCAAAGGGGACCTGAACAATACATGTATAACTATTGTGTACATCTAAGGTGTCCAAGATGGAATCATACATGGAATGTAATCACGGTCCAAACATGGATGATTTAAAGAACTGGGACTGCAAACAATGGCATGCATCATGAATGCAAGATCATACTAATTGATGATCTACTAGATCAAAAGGGGTCAAACAACTGTAAAGACTCAAACTTATAGGATTGTGAATCTCGGATATACAATGCACTACAGTTGGAATTGGATCCACTAGGAAGCGTGGAGGGATTCCAAACACTATCGCCAGTACATGCCAGATATCACTAGGAACATGATACTAGAAGGGTCCAAAGATACTCAACAATGTGCTAGAGTCAAAGGACATCCAGGTTCTTCTACCGAATAATGAAGGTACCAATACCTTGTATGAATCTCAACAATGCGATGATGTAGATGATGTTGAGCACATGAGAAACAACCATTCTAAGGATAAATGAGGATTCCCCTTAGATGATCTATAGGAAATCATCAAGGATGGTGATGAGGCCAAGGTATAGGGGCCTCTAGGGCTATCCTCTAGAATAGATGTGCTGATTTTGATAAAGGGAGGCCTGCAACTTCCAAGGCAATGTCAGGAATTTAAATCAAACAAATATATAACTCCGAATTTTATGAAAGTATGTAATCTAGATTACTATCACTTTGAATTGTTTCATGGACTGGACCTGTAACAACCCATATATGACAAGGATAGATATGCCTTAGTGATATTTTTTAGAACATGGAAGCACTCTTTTATGAGAAAGGAGATAATAATCCACACCAATAACCTACCTTTACAACATTTACAATCCTACAATAAGCAAATAGATGGGATTTATGTAGTCACATCATCTCATCATTGAATGTAATATGGAAAACATTAACAAGCTAGAGGTCATGTTGTCAAAACCACAAAAATTAACATTACATTTGTGGTTCATGTTAAATACATGGATCATTTCATTCATAATGCATACAAATAGGGATACATAGAAGATGTGGACTTCAACAAGAAATTTCAATAAATCCAATTCCAAGTACTTCATGAAGAGGAAGGTGATAAAAAGGTTGATTTCCATCTCAAAGACGGGTTGTTCTAAAAGTTGAATAAGTTGTGAGTGCCCAAAGGTGAGATAGAAAAACTCATAATATAATCTTATACCTCCAAATTTTAAGGTTGGTTTCATGTTGGTTAAACAATACATGACTTGCAGCAACTTGTACGTGTCTTGGTCTAGAGTCTAGGAATGGGTATCTAGCTGCATTCAAGGATGCAAGTTGTACTATACCAATAAACCTAGTAACTAAAATCAAATTTTGTACAACCCCTTAATGATAGATATTACACCATGGAAGAGTGGATCATAACCAAGACCAAAACTAACCTATGAAGTACATTTGATCATAACCAAGACTAACCAACACGAACCATTAACTTATAACCATTAACAATCAAATGATAAGATTGAACAGATTAGATCCTAAAACACACTTTTATGGTCCATGGGCCATTCACCTAGCTTCAAAATCAACGAAAAAAATATGTACATGGAAATATTCTTTGTAACATAAGTGTAATGTTTTTTATCAGCAAATGGGTCTCAAGGCCTTGGCTATTATACAAGGAGGAACACCAATGCCATATTGCCTCAGATATGATTCTATGGATCATGGACCATGTATGTGTCCAATACCACCATGCATGCATCATAGAGGGAATATATTTGCTATCCATGTAATATGCAAACCATTGTGTGGTTTTATGCACTAGAAATAAGGCCTTAGACATGGTCCAAGGATGAAACAAATGTCTTAAGGCCTAAAACACACTTAAAAACACATATATATAAAGTCCCAAACCACCAAACAAATACATATAAACAGAATATTTGGATCATGAGTGTAATATTGGTGACATTAAAAGGTTTTTTGCACCAAGGATGGGTCTAAGGTCCATGTTCATTGTTGACTTTGTCTCAATTTTATGAATTTGTACCCCTTGTTTAATTATAGAATATGTTGAATATGGATATACCATTTTTTTTGCTCTCTCTCCTGTAACATCATAATTGGTTAATCCATGCTCATTCCATGTTCAAAGAATTTTTCTTCCGTGTTCCTTCAATGTTACCTCCATGTCAATTCCTCATCCAATTCACTAGTAGCCCGTGTTTATAAGATTTCCAAGCCCTACTCAAACAATGATCGGCGTCTCTTAAGAGATATTCATGCTATGTTGAGTCCACGTACAAGAAATGTGATTTGAGAATTGATAACATAACTCAAACAATGAACCTATATATGTTAACCAATGTTCATTCCACATCTCTTGGGCGTTACTTCCATGTTTTTTTCAAGTCGTGTTCATGGTGTGGCTTAAGGGATGTTCATGCTACAATAAGTCCATGCACAAGCAATGTGGGTTAGGTTTCAGTAGCATAACGCAAACGTTGAACCTATATATGTTAATCGTCCACGTCTCTTGCACATTACTTCCACGGTTTTTTTTCAAGTTATGTTCATGATGTGGCTTAAGGGATGTTCAATCCATGTTAGGAATGTCCTGTAAGGGACATCCATTCCACATTTAGGGTGTGTCTGAAGGGGCATTCAAGCCACCTTAAGAACATCTCTTAAGGGATATTTATTCCATTTTTGTTCCACATTTAAAACATGGATTAAGGGACATTCAAGCCACATTTGTTCAATGTATGTTCCATGTTGTTTACATGGATCAAGGGACATTCAAGCCACACTTGTTCTACACATGTTCCATGATTTTTATGTCTCTTGAGAGACATTAAGTCCACATATTTTTAGTTAAAAAACTAATAAAATTCACGTTAACAATGACAATGATTCGATGCCTCCAATGTTTCTTAAGGAATGACAAGGTAACGATGTGAAAAATATGTTAAAATCTATGTTGGTCCGATGAAAAAATACTGCCAAAGAAGGATCAAAGGAGACACAAAATATTGTAGTGTTTGCATTGCTAGAAATCTCTCGAAGTGTAGAACAAAATCAAGGGGGCATGAACTATGCTCATAAAAGTTTGACCCCAAAAATTGTTGTTTAATCCCTCAAATGTGCCTCAAAAGGTTATGAACCCCAAACTTGCAAAGTAATACTTTTCCCTAAAATCCAATTCATCTTTCCACCCAAAATGCACCAAAATAGATGACAAATTATATATTGATCCATTTCATATCAAGACTGCAAAGAACAATCTACAACAGTTCATCTCCTTGCTATCCTAAATTGCATATAAAATATCTAAGGATATTACTAGAGCAGATAAGATCCAATACTTATGGATATTATGGTTATTATTAGTATAATCTATGTGCATTTAACCATACATAGAGAAATAATACATCAATAAAAGTTATCCATTGATAATCTTAGTGGAAAGAGGAAGGGTGTTACCTAATTCATTGCTTAGTAAGCAATGTCAAGACAATTTCAACAAGAAAGGATAACATTATGTTTTAAAAGATACTCTCACCCATGAAGCACTAGATTGATCCTCCAATCACATCCAACAAATATTCCATTAGGGTCCAAGGTATTTCTCCAAAATTAAACATACATAAAATATGGATAAAGCTTATTTATATAAAGGGAGTCTCTTCTCTCTTACAATAAAATATATAATTTATTTACCTAACTAACTCCATGGAAAGTTAAAGGAGTAATATAATAATGGAGTGGTTAGGTCTCTTGATGTGTGGAACGTCAAATGATTTCCATTATGTGTAAGAAAGTTCACTCCACTAACAGATATGATACAATAAGCACGAAAACCCCTCTAAAATATGGAGAGAGCACCACTAACGTAGGATAGTTGTAAAGTCAACAAGATGAAATGCCCACCACAAGTGCGCCCTCCAAGATATATTTTATGAATGGTTAAGGGAAACAAATTTTATATACATTCCACAATTCACCTCATCTTGTTGCTAAATGATGTTGAAACAACTTTGAGGGTCCCTAAAAGGTGTCACACTCAAACAATGCTACGATAAGGTGTTTTCTTACCATGAAGTGTTAATCCAACAAAACTTCTTAATATATGATGGATGATAGAAAACACATTCAAAAGTAAGACATGAAAGGAAATTTAAAAGGATAAAAAAGTCTTACATTTAATCCTTCCAATATGGTAGATTTACCCTCGAAACTTGGCCTATCAATCATGTTATTTGCAGGTACTCTAGCATACACCAACAACAAATGGAACCCAAAACATTTTCTTCCTAGTAAAAAGATAGAGACCTAGGAATTGGCATAAGCCCTTCACTAGATATTCAACTAAGATCCAAGAAGAGATAAATCCTCACAAATCAACCATGAAAATGAATGAGGAAGTGATATTGTTTATATAGATTCTAGTATAACTTACTTTACAATAAAATAATGATATCCTCTCCTAGATACACTATTTTATCAACAAACTCTCCGGATATAACATAAAGTGGTTTATATCGACTTTTTTCTCCAAGTAAATCTATAAAATAATGTTAATTCATTACTAATTACTGTTGTGAAGTCAAAATTTAATAAAATAATATGGTGGTTATGAAAAGTGTCTTGTCTCAGGTGGGTGTCTCTTTCTTCAAGGGAATGATACAAGATATAACCCCTAAAAATTGGATGTGTGCCTCTTCTAGCAAAATCACACCCTCCAAGTGGCATGTGCGGTCAAAATGCAATGTGTTCTTTTATGGTATTTCTGAAATTGCAAACTCCCTTAATACTTATCGTATTTTCTATTATAACATTTTTTTGGAAAAAGCATGGCCACTCTACATATTATGGCATTAATATGATGACAATCATAGGACCTTGTCAAAAGATATTTTTTGATAACCTAACATGCATCACCAAAAGTACCATAGTCCTTAAAACTAGTAAGTCACCTCCAAATGGCTTAAGGTCCCAAATTCCAACACATTAAAGAATGCACAAATGCTAGAACCATGGAAGGAGGAATCAAGCAATGAATACAATAGAAACAATCCATGTGCAAGGTCATCACAAAAATCAACTAACTCCATGAGGAAATGGATGACCACATTCTACAAAAAATAAATTATCACATTACATATAAATGTGTGCAAAGTAGAGACTCGAGGGAAGCATTACTAGAGATCAAAGCCGACCATGCCAATATCATCCATGTTCCAAGTGTATACATACAAACAATAACATTCCAACAAATGAGCAGAAAGGGATTGCACCCCTAGAGACATGTGTTGGCCCTTTCAAGCAATGAAATGTGTGATGTGTGCATTCCTCATTATATATTTTAGAAGAGGGGGAACTCCAAAGAAAACTAAATATTATATTTCAATAATACAAAATCTAAGTGTGAAACATCTCCAAATATCTATGGTGATTTAGAAATTAGGCTACCATGTGGTCAAATGGAATCAATCCAAGGACAAATATCCCCCAAATCATGTCCAACATGTACACAAGGCTAGCATTCCATAAAGGGGTGTTATGTCATGATATGGTCATGAGAAAGTGGTATATGAGTGAAATGCACCAATATCTTGTGGGGTTCTATCTAGGATACCTTAAACCCACATAATTAATAATTGTACTAGAACTTATGCAAGGCACCTTTCAAGTGAAAAATAACAAACATCACATAGGAAACCTTCATCAAGACACAGTTATTTACACTTTAAAACTTAATGAAACCCTAATTTTATGGATTCACAGATGCAAAAAGTGTTAGATGATTGCATAAATTCCAAATAAAAATACTACAAGCATGCCAATATCACCAAGAAGGAGACTGTATCATCATAAATATATCATGGAAACACCATGAATATATCTTATTCAATAGATACTAGAAACAACCCATCATAAAATTAAACAAATGAGAGAAACAACTCTAAGACAAATCTCGCATGTACCCTATTCCATCCAATGAATCATCCTACAAGCTCAATATTTGTGATAAAAATCACAAGTGTAACCTCATATAATATGAGGGGTAACAATAGGATCCAAATTGGGGACATTTACTCTTTGAAGAAGAGTGCATAAGAAATTTAGAATCTCCTTATTGTACTTGTGAAAAATATCTCAAGAAAGCAAGGAAACCATATGGTAGGATGGATACACATCCACATATGTAAACAATGCATACAATGTTCATATAGTCTAATACATCAGCATGGCCTAAAATTGGTTTTGCATGAAATTTCATAAGCCAACAATTCCAAAAGAAATTGAAATACAATATAATGCTCATAATGTTGAGCTTATTCTTCCTATTCTAATTTTCTCAAGATCTTATTCATCCTACCCTACTCTACATAGGGAAAAAATGATGCTAAGCTATATCATACAACCAATGAAAACAATTGACGATTCTCGTCAAGACTATGAATCTGTCTCTTATGCTTGGTCACAAACCAAAACAATGATACATCCATCGTCAAGGAAATATAGGTTGGAAACTTCATTACTTCAAGGATGAATTATGAAGTTTGCTCATGAAATTGACTCAAACAAACAAAATCATGCCAAGAAGGGCATGCACCAACATAAGACTCCTTTATCCAAGCTTGGACAGGACTAATATAAACATCATTATTACAAAACTTATGATGACCTTCCATATCAATCTCTTCAAAATTTCCATCACTTCCCTCAAGAAACAAGTGTTTAGGGATATCTACAAATTTTCTCAAAACATTCATGGCCATACTCCAAATAAGAGTGCATAACATATGAAATGCCATTCCATACTTGGAAAAAAATCATCCCCAAAGCTAAGGCTTCAAACCCTTCATTTGTTGGCTGGAATTGTTTTCAATATAACTTAAAATGAAATGATTCCTACCCCATACAATTTCCAACACCAAAAATATGATTTCCAACTGATACTACAAGTAAACAACAAGGAAATAGATGCCTGGAAATTAGTATGCAATCATCCCATGGTTGTTCCATACAATTTTTATCCATAAGAATAATATTTCCAACTTGTTATCCACTTAGTTTCACTTAGGGGATTTTTCAAGTGAGCCACCAAGGATCGAAACAAAACACTTGTTCTTACTCAGTGCTACCACCTATCATGGTTTCATCAGGGCCAGTTGTGGCTTCTCTTAGATGTTCACACCCTTTCGAGGGAATTATAATAAATGACATAGCATGAGGTTATTTTATGTAAAAGGATTGGCCTTCTTAGACTTGGTCATCAAGGTCATCATCCTTGAGTGTTTTTTCCCTTGTTAATTATATGACGCTTTTTCAAGCAACATATAATTTTCAAGTTTTTCACTCAAAATTTTCCAAAGTCGGGATGGTGAGTTTGGTAAAAAATTTCTCAGAAAGGTTATTAAATCCTATGGTCTATGTATTATACCATGCTAGTCATAGGTCCAAAGTTTCATGAACATCCGATAAGTCCCCCCCAGTATTTTTTAAATTTTAGTTTTTTAATAAAACCATTGATAAGGTGCATGTTAATCGTAATATTTCAAAAGCTCATAAAATTGGTCCTAGGGATCCAATTTAGTGATGGGGATACTCATTTTTGGATCCAGAGACCTAACTTAACCCCTAAACCCACTTTTGAGAGTCAAATTAGTATTTTTCAATTATTAATTTGTATTTTCTATCCAAAATGGCTTAGAGGGTCAAATAAAAGGAAAAATAGGAGAAAACCCCAATCCTAAATCAAAGGAATCTTGTCTGGGACTTCTCTCTGAGGTGGCAGGTTGGTTGAGGGTATTTTATGGGGAATTTATGATCCTAGAGAGCATATCCAACCTTCTCTCTGAGGTGTCAGACAACTCTCCACTAAAGGGGGGTGCATTCTCCTTAAGGAGGGCGCAAACCCATATGGTTGAGGTGGTTGGGAGAGGTGGAGGACGCCTAAGACTTGTGGCTCGCCTCCTATGAGGTGGCAGCCCTTCATCCCAACACTTAGGATTTCCCCCCACCATTATCTCAACCTCCTAAACCTCCTCTCCATTTGGAAAATGTGCCCCCCTAGGGTTTGAAGCTCTTCTGTGGCTACAAAAACAAGGTTCTCCTCCTTTGTTTGGGACGGATGCAACAAACCTATGCTATTTGTATTGTTTCTATATTGATGAATAAAATTTCATAATTTGGAGGTCCACTCTATGTTATGAGATGATTGCTTATGAATATTTGAGGTGACATTGTTAAATTTCTGAATTGTTTCTTCCTTTTGCTTAAAATTGCTATTAGATATAGCTTAGAAGGTCATCCTAAGACACATAGAGTAGGAATTTACGGTTGTAAATTGCTTACTGGTATTTTTATTTCAAGATATCGGAGAGTAGTTGTTCATATTCAATTGTATTTCAACTCTTTATCATTTCTTGTTTTTCAATACACTAGATCTAACTTTTGTGTAGGGGTTTCGCATAAGTTTGTTTTGCAGGTTACATTTTCAAAGGAGGAGTTGAACTCAGTTGTATATTCTTAATATTTGAAAATCTCTCAAGTTTTATCTTATTTATACAGGGTCTCCAAAGTTTTCATAAGAAGATTAAGTGAGGCTTGAAGTTGTTTTCCATCTTCTCAAAACAATTATCTCTCATTTTTCCGGTTGCATAGTTTGAATATGCAAAATTGCTAGATCTTATTTAAAAGTATGATAATTTCAATATAATCATTTAGAAATGTCAAATTATTTAGATTTATAATTTCTTAAAAAGAATCATCTTTTGTTGAGTCTCAAGTTGTTATTTCAATGCTTTAAAAACTAGTAAAATTTTTCAATCTTTTGCAAGTACTGAAGTTAGTTTTAGTTCTTATCCTTTATTCGTTCATTCCATCACAATGTAATAATTTAACTTGTTGTTTTTTATCAGTTCCAAAGAAAAATATGAGGAATCTCTTCTCAAAATTTGAGTTTTGGATCTCCCGGGACACCAAAAAAACCCAAGTTTTCCCTTCTTCTTCATTCCCCTTCACTTCATAAAGTTGAGTAAGTCTTTAGATTTGTTTAATAGGTTCTAAGAAGTATTTTAATTTAATTTTTATGATATTGTAATCATAATTAATAAACAAAGCAAGTGGGCTACACAACGCCCACACTTCATCCTCCCTGGGGGGATTGGTAGTGTCTCTTTCGTCGCTTGAATTTTTCTAACAATCACACACACACAATATGATTTACTTGAAGGCTATATTAGTTAGTTATTTATTTTTATTTCCATCTTTTAAATTGTTTAAATAAATTTTTTCCCTCGCTCGTTTCCACGAAGTATGCTCTCTCTACCAACCAAAGACTTCTTGTCAATTATTAGTGGATGACTAGAAAGTGACGCATAGCTTATGGATTGTTTTAGGCCTTATTTTTATTTTTCTACCACAACATTTTTGCTTTTGTATACAATTAGAACAAACATTTTTCCATTCTGGTATATGCTCTTTCCCATCACAGGTTCACCCTGAGCTTTGGGATAATCAAAAGCAGGAATGTGCACTAATTAATTCTTCACATCTAAATAGTTAATTCATAGTAATAAAATCAACAACCTTCTAAATATTGTGAAAATCCAATGCAACGCCCTTTGACATTATTGGTAAAATTTCTCAAAGGAAGCGGGAACTGCTGAATAGTGACCTCGAGATACAGTTAGGCTACACCCTTGTTGGTGTAGTGTTGAACACCTTCTCAGAGACTCTGATTCAACCCACATTTTCGAGTGAGGAACCAATTTTTTCATCTCTATGGACATATTTTAAGTACTTCATAAGTATATCAAGAATCCCCCTTCCCTTAAATCAACTCATCTTTAATAATTAAAACTAACCAAGACACATTGCAAAACATTTCCTTTTTAGCATCATTTTTTACTCCGTTTGGCACTGATATGAGTACATATTCATCTTATTTTCATATGATTATCATTTTAGTCAATATTAATCTTTGTATACTCATGTTATATGGTGTTCAATGTTTAAACAATTTTGCATCAGTCTTGCGACATAATTATTTACCAAAAAAATCCTAAAAACAACTTAATTTCGGCATTAACAACTAAAATATAAAGAGCCTTAGTTGAACTCTTTCTTAGGGACCACCCCCCTTGGATTCATTAGGAGTTTGGCCTAAACGGAGGAGTCAAAATCAAGTGACAGTACTTGACTCGATACTTTCCCTCGAGGACACACCTAGCAGCTTGAAGATTTATGTTGCGTTTAACCCCAGGTGTGTCTAAGGTGACAACACAACTAAAATTGCCCATGAAAATGCACCAAATTTAATGATATTGTTTGTTGGAAAATATCGTTAGAATCACTCTCCATGTCTAAAAAAATTATAAACTTTTTGATGGAGAATNATATATATATATATATATATATATATATATATATATATATATATATAGTCTGTGGCTAATTTATTTGATTTTTTACTATAAAATATCTGCTATATATGCAAAGAAAAACCTACATTATACAACATAAAAAGTGGTAGGAAATTACTTTGAAAATTCTACAACAAATTTTCCCAGATATGAGAGTACATGGTTAAAACAAATCTGCATACGTATATTCACCTAACTGCTCAAAATATACATCATACATATAATCATATGGCTATAAAATATCATGAAATTTTTCTAAATTTACTTCCTCTAAGTTGGGATGTTGAAGGACCTCAAAATTTTCATTATTGCTCTTAAGACCATCACTACAAGTATCATAAATAGGGCTCCCAAAAATTTTCCAACAACTCATATCCCTATCATGATTATAAATGTGAAATGTTATACCCCTAACATCATATCCTCGGATTCCCTCGTCTTCGTCAAATGGATATGGAAATACATTTGTTAATTCCTTACCCTCAAAGGGTTTTTCATCTACATTATCCTTCTCAAAATCATTAACAATGGGATCATATAATTCAGAATTTTGTGAGAACAACATGCTTACCAAATTTTTAATTTTATAGAATTTTGAATACTCTTAAATCATTTTCACTTGGAGTTACATTTGATTCTTCATTGTCTTCTTCGTGATCTAGCATAAGTGGGATATGGCATGAGAAAATTTTATCATATATGCACATCATAGCATTCATTTCTATGTTTATCCTTGATTCTATCAAAAGGGGAACTTGAAGGTCCATAAACATGTGCAAGCGTCAAAACTTCAAATCGCTTTCTCATTCTACTATGAATATATCAACCAATACATGTATAAAGCGAACTTCGTTATCACACAAATATTGATAATACAAAATATCAACAAAATATGTAAAATAAAGTATTACTCACCATTCATTTTCATGTCCTACATTTAATGGAGGTGAACATTTTCATCATGACATCTTCATGTACTATATTGAAATTTGCAAGAAACACTAGGAAGGATGCCAGGAATTTTGAAACTTCAAGGGGATTTTTAAAAACGTTTGGAGCATGCACCTTCCATATTTGTAAATAAATATGATATGGATACCATTGAATAAATGAAAAATCCAATGGAGCAAATACCATGCTTTAAACTCTTCAAAAATTCTAGAATGTGCAACCATCAAACCTCATACCAAATGAAAGATCTAGAGTCACCAAGGTGAACCTTCAAGTGCCTTCACAATGTTGGATGCTTACCTCTACAAATAACAAGTCTTCAAGATATTCAAGGAAAATGGTTCTTCTCTTCATGGAGTCACCATGTTAAAATAGGATCTTCATAAAATAGCCTTGTCACAAAATATCATGAAGAATAGTCTTCATTTTTGGGGGGAAATGAACTTTACCTTTGACAACAATGCCAAAATGTTACTTCTTCAACTCTGATCCAAGTGAAAAAAGTTCCAATCCACAAATACACCCCAAGGGTAACTAAAAGGGGCTAACCATTGTCACGTCAACAACTGCTTCAACATTTTAAGTTGTCTCTTATTTAGCGCAAGGGGGTATCCCTATTATAGGAATGGTAACACTATGACAATGAGGCTTAAGGTGATGTGAAAATATTTCTTAGCAAAAACTTTTTTTTGTCTTTTTTAGCATATAAAATTATGGATGATGGAAGATAAGGGACTAGTGCCAATCCAATATACGAAAAAATGGAGTCAAGTGTCATCAATCCAACATAAATATTTTATGGATGGTTAAGATAAATAAAGTCAATATGCATGCCACCATTCACCTCAACGTGTTACTAAATGATATTGAAATAACTTGGAGGGAGCCTGAAAGGTGTTACGCAAACAATGCTATGATAAGGTGTGTTCTCACCATGAAGTGTTAATCCAAAAAAACTATTAATAGATGATATATGATAGACAACAAATTCAAAAATAAGACATTTAATTAAATTTTAAAGGAGAAAGACTCACGTTAAACCATTCCAAGGTTGTAATTCACACTTAAAACTTGGCCTATCAAGCATGATATATGCAAGCACTCTTGCATTACCAATAACAATTATCAACCCAAAGCATTTTATTCACATTAAAAAGAGAGAAAACCCAAGAATTCAACAACCCTTCCATTATATATTCAACAAAGCTCCATGAGGGGAGAAATCCTCACAATTCAAGAATGAAAATGAATGAGGAATTTTTACTCTTTATATAGATTCCATCTCAACTTTACAATAAAATAATGATTTCATGTCCTAGATCCATTATTTCCTCAACAAAATCTCCAAATATAGCATAAAATGGTTTAGATCCACTTTTCTCTCCAAGTAAATAATATAATAACACTAATTCATAGCCAACTCATGTTGTGAAGTCAACACTAAACAAAATAATATGGTGGTTATGCAAAGTTTATTCTTCAAGGTGGATGTCTCCTTCTTCAAGGGAATGAAACAAGAGATACCTTCTCAAAATGGTATGCACGACTCATTTAGAAAAAGTGCACCCTCCAAGTGTCATGTGCGGTCAAAATGTGGTGAATTTTTTAAACTACAGTTTTGAAATCACCAACTCCCTCAATACTTGGGTTTTCTATTCTAACCACTTTTCAGAAATCCCACGACCACTCTACATTTAATTCTATTGACTTGTCAACAATTGTATAAATTTGTTAAAATATATTTGTTGATAATCCAACATGCGTCACCAAAAGTACCATAGTCCTTTCGGCTAGGATGTCACCTCCAAATGGTTCAAGATCCAAAGTGTCAAATCATCAAAGAATGTGCAAATGCTAGATCCATTGAATGAGGAGTTAATGAATGAATATAGTAACATCAATGCACATGCAAGGTCATAAAAAAATTCAACTAAATTCATGAGGAAAGGGGCGACCCAATCCTTCAGAAAATAAAGTATCACAACACATCAAAATGTGTGCTAAGAAGAGAGAATCAATGGGGAGCAATCTACTAGAGATGAAATCCAACCATGCCAACATACCATCCATGTGCCAAGTGTCTACATACAAGAAAGGGTGTTCAATCATGTGAGAGCAAGTGCACCTTGGAGACACATGTCAACCCTTTCAGGCAATAAAATGTGTGCATGCATCAAAACAGTGCTACATGAGAGGGTTCTTCAAGGAAAACTAAATATTATTTTGTAATAAACCATATCAAAGTGCAAAAGAACTCCAAATAGCTAGGGTACTCTAGCAATTAGGCTCTCGTGTTTTCAAAGAGAGTCAAATAAAGGAAAAAAATCTCCCAAATCATCTCCAATATGTGCCCAAAGCTATCACTCCATCAAGGGGTGTTAAGTATGTCACAAGCAAGTGGTATATGAGTGAAATGCACCACTATCCATTAGCTCATTCTATTTAGGAAACCTCAAACCCACATAACTTCATCAACAGTCTTGTTGAAACTTATGCAAGGCGACTCCCAAGTGAGCGATGGAAAACATCCCATAGACAACTCATCATCAAGACATAATTGTTAAAATGTTAAAAATTCAAGAGACCTTGAGCTGATGTGTTCCCACACTATAAATGCACAAAGTGATAGATAATTGCATCAGCGCCAAATCTCAGTGGGTTGGCTCGAGTGGTTGAGAGTTGTATTCGTAAGCAGAAGGTCTCGGGATCAAATCCTCGGGTGTATGCAAGGGCCTCGCTTGATGTCCCCATCGAGTTAGGCCCCGCAATCAGGGCCGATGGTTTACCTTGGGTGCTATCCTCAAAATGAGGGGAAGTACCTAAGGGTTTCTCATGACATGTTACATCTATAAAAAAATTGCATTAGCGCCAAAGCTCAGTGGGTTGGCTCAAGTGGTTGAGAGTTGTATTCGTAAGCAGAAGGTCTCAGGATCAAATCCTCGGGTGTCTGAAAGGGCCTCGCTTGATGTCCCCATCGCGTTAGGCCCCGTAATCAGGGCTGGTGGTTTACCTTAGGTGCTATCCTCAAAATGAGGGGAAGTACCTAAGGGTTTCTCGTGACATGTTACATCTATAAAAAAATTGCATCAGCGCCAAACAATAATACTACAAGCATGCCAATATCACCAAGAATGAGAACATATCATCATCAAGATATCATGAAAATGCTCTGAATTGATGTAATATACTAAACGTATATTACATTTATTAATTAATTATTATTAATTATTAAATTAGGCTATTAATTATTTATGTAAAAGTCAGCAGTAGAAGGCCACATTGTTTAAAGGTGTCTCTTCATAAGTATATAAGATGCATGAACTTATTATAGAAATCATCATTAAATTTATCAAAAATATATATTTTTAAATAATATCCAACATGTAAGGTTTTAACCTAACAGGTGGCATCAGATTTGTTTTACAGTGNTATTATTATTATTATTATTATTATTATTATTATTATTATTATTTAAATAAATAAATAATTATATATATAGTTAGGAACAATAATTATTAATTAACTATTAATAATTTATTTTTTTCCAAAAAGAAAAAAAAAATCAAAATATTCTTCAATATTTTCACAAATTGGAATCAATATGTTTCCAACATTCAATGAAATCATGTATGGCCAGAAGCCAAGAAGTATTATTGAATCTAAACTCGAAGAAATCGAAAATAGATGCCTTAAGGAAGAGGAAACATACACAAAATTGAAAATGGTTGTATTAGAAATAAAAGAAGAAATAGACAAGAAAAAAGGAAAGGAAGACGATTTAAATGACGAAGAAAATAAAGATAAAAAGGACATGCATGGAATTCAGAATGTGGAAGAGAAAAATAAGTCTACAAAAGAGGTTGTTGTGAATGACAGTAAAGAAAACAAACATATAGTTCAACATATTAATGAACCTGAAGAAGAAGTACCAGTTGAGAATAACACTAACAAAGACAAGGAGTTAGATACGCTAGACATGAAGAAACATGATGATGATAATGATTATAAAGAGGATGAATATATTCAGAATTATAATGATGAATATAAATATGATACTAGTAGGGAAGAGTCTAAAGTCGTTACTTCAACCAGAAAGGAAGGGAGGCCACGACGACCGCCTCCTTATATTCCTACTCACAAAACTCTGAGAGGTATAACAAAAGATGCCACCAAACTCCGGGAGGTATAACAAAAGACGCCCCAACTACAAAGCTCAAAATACGATACTTAGTCAAGAATATGTACGTCTACCAAAATTTCGTTGCAGCTTCTTACAAGGTAGGGAAGTAAGGAACATTAAGAGGCCAACTGAAAAATCTATAAAATTGGCTCCAAAACAAATTTGGGTTGTAAGCCTAACTCATAACCCAAACCAAGGCCAAGGACATGATAATAAATACAATAACACAGACGATGAAACAAAATATGAAGGGGAGAGTGATAAATCCCGGAGTAAAAATATCAAAATGAACATGAAGAAAAATTACTTGAGAATAAGAATGATAAAAGGATAGTTTCATCTGATGATAATCATGATGCCAATGCCAATTCTAAATAAGATGGTGATCTCATAAATTGTAACAATCAAACACCAAATACTAATGAATATGAGGATAACGTAGAAGAATGAAACCCAGAAGATGTTGCGACAAATGATCAGGATAACGTAGAAAAACGAAACCCAGAAGAGGCTGCGATAATGATCAAGATAACGTAGAAGAACGAAACCCAAAACATGTTGTGTCGAATGATCAGGATAACGTAGAAGAACGAAACCCAGAATATTTTGTGACAAATGATCATGATAATGTAGAAGAACAAAATTCATAAGATGCTACGACAAATGAAAAGATGAACATTCTACCATAGGTCATAGCTGAAGATTGCCCAGAATTCTACATCAAATTAGAAGATCAAAAGAACACCATCATATTAGAAGCTCAGAATAATACCTCATATAGTTGTTATTCATTCATCTACAGAATCATATGCATGAAAATATTTGAATGGAAATGCGACCAATTATTTCATGAACTACTAAATCGTGGCATTGTTATTCGTGGCAAAAATTCTAATTGCAACACCCTCATAGTAGATTCGTGGTCGAATATTTTCAGATCGGGAAGACTTGTAATATACCAAGCGTCAATTACATTTATCAATTAATTATTATTAATTATTAAATTAGGTTATTAATTATTTATGTAAAAGTTGGAATTAGAATGACACATTGTTTAAAGGTGTCTCTTCATAAATATATAAATCGCATGAACTTATTATAGAAATCATCATTCAATTTATCAAAAATATATATTTATAAATAATATCTAACATGTAAGGTTTTAACCTTACAATTGACCAAGAAATAAAGCTTGCATGTGCATTTTATTGAAGCAAGGAAATTTTGGCGAACTTCACTAAAATGCACGCCCAACCTTCATTACCAAGCCAAATTAGATGATTCAACTTGGGGATTGTGAATCTATTTATTTCAAACCTTAATACAATTCCATATTTATAATTTGACATACACAAAGTTGTGATGTGCAAAATAACTCCAAATTTGTGTTTTTTACATAGAGTAAAAGTCAGGGTTAAGTGCCTTAATGAAATGCACACCAGGACTTGTAGTTAATGGTAAAGGAAATCAATAAATGTGGTGAATGGAAAAACACTCTCCAATTTGAATTACTAAAATTAACCAAGAAATAAAGTATGGGAATGCATTTTAGCAAGCAAGACAAATTTGGTTAGCTTCACTAAAATAGACACCCAATATTCATTACATGGTTAAGTTAAATGATTTAACTTGGAGAATGTGTGTATAGTAATACAAAACCCACTCTAGTTCCATATTTTTAATTTGACACAAGAATTATGTTGTGAAAAAGAACTCCAAATGTGTTTTTTCACAGGGTATAAATCAAGGTCGAGTGCCTCAATGAAATGCACACTAGGACCTATAGTTAATGGTAAATTGAATCTAGAATATTCTAACATGGATCTACCAATATTTTCTACAACATCTCATATCCATTTCTCTAAAATAATTATTTTATAGTTAAATCCATTTCTACCAAAATAACAGTTGATATTGGTTTTCAATTAGTATAGTTAGCACAAAAATACACACCAGGGATAATTCAAGTACATATGAAGCATGAAATTTGGATTGAGACATAATTACACAATATTGAACCTATATATCATTGCATCAAATTTGACAAATTGTATACATGCATATCGTTCCTACTTATCCACATCTTTGGCAAAATGCATGCCCATGAAAAATTATGCATGTTAAGGAAAATTTGAAGGAGAAAATTTTAAGATTATAATTGAAAATATAAAAATCTATAAAAGTGGATAATTCTATAACACGCGCTCTAAATTGAATCACTCAAATTGACCAAGAAATGAATGTTGGGTATGCATTTTAGTGAAGCGAGATAATTTTGACTAACTTAACTGAAATTCACAACCAACTTTAATTATAAGTTGAAATTGAATGATAGGGTAAAAGTTAGGGTTGAGTGCCTTCATAATTGTCGGCTTCTCCATGATCTAGAGTGTTTGTGCCTATGTGTCAATACAAATAATGTAAACTTAGAATGTGGACTTTGTATTTCTTATTGAGGATAACCATGACTAGTTGGCCAATGTGGATCTAATGAGACAATGTCTATTATTTTATAACAATAATATACAAAGTAATATCTTTATTTGAACATAATTCTATGAATTTAGATCAATATTGTAGAAACACTAAATATTATTATGGACATGTTTCTAGTAGGAATTATCAACATTTCAAAGGATTTTATAATCATTGTTTAGATCAAAATAAAGTGCATTGTAATAAGTAATATATATTTGAAGAATTGAGGATATACTTAATCATCCACATTGTCATATTCCACCTCATATTATTTTTAATTGGAAGAACAATTATCTATATCATCTTTGAGACACATTTCCCCATTCCTTTCAACTTCTTCTTAAGACAAATATTCAAATAAACAAGTATTTAGAGATTTAGGTCTAATTTCTTCATTGGTGATATGAAAATATGGGCGTTGATGGGAGATCTAGGGTTTCTAAAGCATAGGTTCTGGGTGTAGGGATTGATTTTGTAACTTTCATTGGTAGACTATTCAAATATACCCTATAGAAAGCGAAAATATTTGTTGTGGATTCTAAGTTTCTCTCTCGTCCATGGGAGGTATATTCTGATGATTTTTGTCAAGGTTCCCTTGACAATACACTATATTTCCTGGTCGGACAAAGGAAAGTGTTTTTGAAGGATGCAACAAGCTAAGTCATAACAATATTGATGGTGTTGGTATGAGGGATTTGGAAGATGATATCAAAGAGGTTGTTTTTATTTGTGGCATGGTCTAATTTGGTCAATGGTTCATGCTTGGAAGTAGAGGATGGGAGTTGTGAAGTGAATGCTAGGGTTCTCGCATGAGGGTGTCCTTTTCCTTCACACACAGGGTTCTATATTTTTTCTTGCACTTTCATAGTTTTTTGTGGGTAGTAAGCTCGAGCTCTCACATTTTAATTGGTTTTTTTCATAGGCTCTTTATTCCCCCTCTCATAACTGAATAAAGGTCATTAGGAATACGGGTGGCATTAGTAGTGGGAAAATAAATTTGTATCATGGATATAGCATGCCTAGATGGTTGGACCTTGGTTGGAAAATTTTGTGGGTGGAGTAGGGTTTTATTCAGTTGAGGTATGGGTCAAGGAGTGTTGGGTATTGATGATTGAGTATAATCTGGAAATCAACCAGTTGTCATGGGTTTGGGTTGGTTTTTATTCTTAGACTCGAGAGGAATCATAATTCATTTTGTAGAGGGTTTGGTATTGGAGAAATATATGTTGGTTCTCAAGAGATGGAATTCCCTATTCGACCCAAGGGTGGAGCGAATTACCCAAACCTCTGTTTGGGTTGGATTTTCATGTTTCTCGCTCAAATTTTGAACTCATGAGGGTTTCAATACCATGGGTGATTATTTGGGAAAATTCGTTGTTGTTGACAAAATCATTTTTTAATCTCCCTCAAGGATGGTGTCTCGGATCATGGTGGAGGATGAACTATGACAAGGCTTATTAGAGTTTATTGGAATAGTGATCAAATACCATACATTCACTTAGGTATTAGATTATATGAATGTTCCCTTCATATGAATCTAATGTCACAACTATGGCCATGTCCTTCAGTAATGTAACCAACATTTTAAACATCATGTGTGGAGGACTAAAAGGAAGGTGGAGCGGAAGGAGGTCACGATTGAATAGCCTAAAAATCAGGACAATGTGGAGATTGATCCTAGTCATGATGTAGAGGATGGGGAGGGGAGTTATGATCTCCAAGGAATTTTGACAGATCACCAGCTAATAGCTCTTCAAAATAAATCATGGTAGGAGATGTAATCATCCCTTTGCTCTCTGGTGGGTAGATGAATGGTTTGCACTTGGAGATAGCTCATGAATTCTTAGGTCAGATTGAGATGTCCCTCATTTAGTTGGATCATTTGGATCGAATTTGGAATGTTGAAGCCTCAGTTAAATTTTATTTTGGTAAGCACTTGGACAATCCTCCTTCTATTCCACTGTTATTAGAATCCAATCCCTATCCTATATCCTTTATAAATCCCATTGTGATTGAAATTTGATCCCCTTATAGGGATTTTATACCACTTGGGAGGCAGGAAGCAGTTGAAAGGGAACAAGTATCTGTGATTGGACCATTCGAGGATCAAGACTTTTCCTCATGTCTCCCATTTTTTCCCAAACAAAAGTTTATTCTCAATCACATTCAAGGAGGGAGGGGGTCACTATTTATTGCATTCTCGGTTTCACTCCAAGGAACTTGTGGTTGAGTGAGGACTTGGGTTATATAGTGTAAAGGATCCTACCTCAACTAGAGTGGGTAGAAAGTCATGAATTCAACACACACAAGAGAAAACTAGGCATGAATTTATTGAGGGTCATTATAAGTTAATATTGGAAATAGTTAGAGCAGGATAAAACACCAAAGAGGCACCCAAATGAAGCTATTGTTATTCAATGTACAAGATCTAGGAGGGAAGACGAAAATTATCTCCCTCAAGCAGTTGTTCGGCCTGGAGAAACCTATTGTTTTATTCATACAAGAATCAATGGGAAAAGGGGATTTGTTAGTGGCAATCTTAATAAGAGGTTCTCATGTTAAGATTTTGTAGCATCAGACTCAACTAATCACTCTGGTGGAGTCATAACTAGATACAATAATCACTTCTCTTTATTGAATTTTTTGTAGTATCTTCTAGTGTATCTGTGAAGGTTTTCCGATAGCAGTTGGATGCTTATTTTCTTATGCTCATCCTTTGGGACCTATGTTGAAATGTGATATTTTGGGGAGTTGGTGTCCTCATTATACTGTTTGAAGGTGTTGAATATTATTGTGGGAGGGGGGCTCAACATAACTCTCATTCCCAAGGATATTTGGGGTGTTTCCATCAGAGAAGACTGGTCAGTATTTCTTTGTGGAGAAATTTGAATATTTGGGTTAGGTTGTTGTCGAGCCTTGTCAATTTGACCAAATTGGTGCAACAATTGGTTTAGGGTGGAGGAGGTATAAAATGACTCGAAATTTGTTTTAAATGAATTATTTGTTCTAGTATGTGAAATTTTTTCGATTGTAGGTTAGAAATAGACGTTTCTCTTATCATTTTTATGTATTCTTGGAAATTGGGGTCAAGGATGCTAAGTTAGGTTTCCCTTATAAATACAACTCTAGTTCGTCTTCGGAGGACAAATTACAATAGATAGTGAAGAAGACCTAGATGCATGTTAAGGATCTTTAGGGGATTAGTATAGGGGGCCAGTTTGTGAATTCCCTTTGTAGTCTAAAGGAGAGGTGGTTGAGTGGAAAGGAACATCGTAATAAGAGGATGCTCTGCTAGCATCAGTTGAAGCTCAAATTGATACTTTTTGCAAATAAAAAATAAGGGCTTGTTGATGTTTGGGACCAGGATATTCTAGTTGATCTAGATTAGAGAAAGGAAAAATTGTTACAAAAGGAAATAGAATGGTGTCTGAAGATCCAAGCACTTTGGTTAGCATATAGCAATTAGAGCACAATTATTTTTAGAAATACGTTGATCATAGGAGAATCTCTAACAATATTTGAGAGTTGAGGGATAAGGATGGGTAGTTGGCTTGTAGTTTTCAATCCCTTACTCATATACGGGTAAGAAATTTCCACTCCCTCATCCATGATCCTAAACAATCCTATATAAAATAGGTGTTGATTTTCGTTACATTATTCCCTGGACTTATAGAGGAGGAAGAGAATCGGGATCTCTTCTGTCTTGTTTCAAAGGAAGCACTTAGATTTGTTCTTTCTTCTTTCCAAAAGGATAAAAGTATCAGACCAAATGGTTGGTCGAAAGGAGTTCTTTCTAGATTTATTTTTTCTTGTTGGTGAAAACATGTTAAAAGTGGTGGAGGAAGTGTGACTATCTAGGAGGATGCTTGTAAGTTTCAATACAAATTTCTTGGCTTTGATCCCTAAAGTGGATTTCCCCTCCACTTTTCATGATTTCAAGACTATATTGCATTGCAATGGAATATATAATATTTCCCCAAAGGAGATTTTCATCTGGATAAAACCCGTACTCTTGAGCGTGATTTCCATCTGGATAAAACCCATACTCTTGAGGGTGATTTCCCATGAGTGGATTGGATTTTGATATAGATGATTGATCCATGAAGCCATAGGTTTGGTGTAGGAATATATGCACACAATTAAGGTAAATTAACTTCCATCTAATGTTTCTAAGCTAGAGATAAGAGCTTAAAAAATATTTTCTTGGATTTATCTTCAAATTCTCCTTCTCTTTCTTCATATAGGGTTCAACATGGAAGTAGTCAAGGGAATAATGGGATGTGTAAGTTCATCTTCTTTTGTTGTTTTGATAAATGGCTCGGGGTCTAATTTTTTCAAGGCTTCTAGGGGTATTTTTCAAGGTTGTCCATAGTCCCCTTATCTTTTTTTATTGATATTCAAAGGCTTGAGCCATGCTATACATGTTGAACGTCGGAGAAGAATATTCATTGTCAATATTTTTGGGTGGTGTTGAAAACTTAACACATATTTTGTTTGTCAATGGCATTCGATTGTTCTTTTTAATTTATGATAAGGAAGGAAGACATATAAACAATAAATTTTATTGTTTTGTTAGGTGACTAGAATGGAAATTAACATTGAAAAGTTTGTAGAGTATTTCCCTACAGAGTTTATCCAAAGGCGAAACATTTGGGATAAATTCCTCCCTTCCATGTCCATAGAATCGAGGAAGTTTTAAAGTATATGGGCTATCTTCTCAATCCCAAAAACTATGGAAAATCAATTGGACTTGGCTAATTGCTCAGATAAAAATGTGATTCAACTGTTGGTGTAATTATTGTATTTTTCATGGGGTGGAGGGGGAAGGTTGGAACTAATAATGTATGTTCTTGAATTTATACATGTCTACTAGAACCTAATGGCTCACATTTTAAAAGTAACCTTTGACAAGATAAGGCATAAATGTTTCAACTATCTCTAAAAAGGAAGTAGTGATTGCCATAGCTCCCACCTTGCTAACTAGAAAACTATTTCTTTACATAAATATTAAGAAGGATGGGGGTCAAAAACATATTCTCATTCATTCAGGTTCTTGGGGGTTATTTTAGGTGTTTCAATAACACAAGATATCCTCTTGAGAATAATTTTAGTAGCAAAATATATTGTACTAGATGTGATTATTGATTTGATCTAGAGGGGGCATAAATCTATACATATGGTCTCTAATTAATGGAAAGTGCTCTATTTATCCTTTCTTGTTAATGCAAAAAATTGCTCAAATATCTCCACATGGAATAAACCATATACATACATCTTTTTCCTATCTTTTTTCCCTCATTTTTTACCTCCATAACTATGTTTTAACCCTATTCCCTCTCAAAAAGCTCAAAAATATCAAAAAGGGGCTTAAAAAACCCTCAAAAGAGATAAACATACACAAAGGGGCTTAAAAACCCCAAAAAGGGGATAAAAACCTAAATAGGGTTCCAAAACCCTAAAAGAGAGAAAAGGAGAAGAAAAACTATAAAATAGTATGGAGGTCTCCATCACAAGATTCACCACTTATTCCTTCGCCATATTTTTCCATCATTTGTGAGTACGGTGAGAATCATTTCTCTCACAATACCCACATCATTTTCCAAACATTCCATTTCCCACCATCTCCCCACCTTATATGTTGAGGCATCCTCTATACCATTAATCCTGTGGAGAGGTGATACCATCTGAGCTAGGGAACAGTGGCCCAATTTTACAGAAAAGAGAAGGTATATTTGTCCCTTCTTGTTTATTTTAGTTTAGTAGTTTGTTTATTGTTTATTATTGCTAACCATTTGTTTGCAGCTAGATTTTCCATTTTGAACTCTACCCTTTTGTCCCTTCGATAGAAGGGAGGTGCTTTAGCTCGTAGTCGAGGTAAAAACCCAGCTACAGTTTTGGTGACCATACTGGGTCGATCCCACTAGATCCCTGGTTTTAGAATTTTTTGTAGGTTTTCCTTCATAGTCGTCCTTGATTAGGCTCTCATGAGGCTGATCTGAGTCCGTACAGCCCAGTACCTGTCCCTGTCACCTCAGTTTTTTATTTTTTTCCAGTTTCTGGACGTCGTCGCTGCTTTCGAGATGAAAAGCATGATCCAATCACTTATTTTGGGCCGAAACCCACAAACCAGTCGTGACTCCAGCCCTGAAAGGTGCGACTTTCCTCCCAAGGCATAGTCATTGTTGTTTTTTTCCTCAAAAGAGACCCAATCGCTACTATGTGGTCTGTCTGTGTGACTTAGTCTCCACTGTCCAACAATCAGAAGAGATATGTCTATTTTTTAATCCGTTTTACCTTTTTTTTCCTATATGAATGACCCATTCACCACTGGTTGACTGTCACATGCAATCTGCCTATTTTTATGTTAGTTTATGCAAGTTATATACTGTTTTTCATTATTAAAACATTGGAAATTAACATTCTTATTTAGCCCCTCCTCTACTCGGTCATCACCCTTCGAAGTCTTTTGAGATAAGACGGGGGGTTGAGCAAGCTTTGTAATAGGCATATTTTTTGTTAATTTTTCGTATCCATTAAAAACAAGTGACCTTGGCAGCTAGAGGGAGTGGAAACCATTAGGGGTTTTACGGTGTTCGCATCCTCCATGTTGAGCACTGGGAATTTGAGGAGTGACTTGTGGATCTATGGGTGGACTTGTTTCCACTTTTTTGAGAACCCAACACTCTTTCTTGGATTTGAGGGATACAAAAGTGGCCCTACTCACACTACTGATTCACAACAAGTTATATTTAGTTTTCCATCGTTAAAGTTTATATTACACTTTGGTGTTGATTTATTTTTCAACTATGTTTTGATCCAAGCCCTTTGCTTGATCCGTTCAGAGAAACCAATGTTATTTGCTTATTTTCATAATTGAAAAGGTAAAAATCACAAACTCATACACAAATTCCACACATTCACGCCATATAATCCAACAAAACTAGGTTCATGACCCCGAGAAAACCATAAAAGTAACCAATTTACTTAATAAAATCTTATAATTTGAGGACATAAGTCTCAACCATCATAACTGTGGGAAGTGCTTGGGATTTTACCTAAAACTCATTGTGAGTAGTACCACAAGAACCCCAAAGTAGTTGTCCAATGAGAGGAATTGCTAAGTGAAATGGGAAACGACCCCTTTCGATTGACTAGAAACACCCTTGTGAGGAAAAATCCAAGCGTTGTCTTTTGGCAGTCTTGGTGGCCGAGTGACCACCTATGAACCAATAGGAATCCATTTAAACCAGGCTCCAAAATTCATTACCAGTTACTACCATAAGCCACCATTGATCCACCGCGTTCTTCCTTGCGACTTAGGGGCTCAGTTTGGGTATTTAGATCATCATCGTCGAGGTCCTCCTTGACAACCCTCCTCACCGTTAGAAGGACACACATCCTCTAATTATGAATTTGATTCCTATCAATATGATATAAACATGTTCACTACACCATCTATCCCCATGGCTAGCATAAATCCTGATCCTTTCCTTGGAGGGGTGGTTGGCAGCGGACCCATGTCCCTGCCTCACATCATTACCAACATCCCTGCTAGCAGTCCCAGTACCACTGCGCATGATGTTTTGAGTATACTAACCATTATTGGTGGCCCCGCACCTACTCTTGTAATTCCCACAGTTCCACCTTTCATACCTAGGGGCAGCAGCCCTTCCGTGACCATCTCGATCCCCATTGTGGGATGTCAATCTTAGGTGCCCCCTAGTCATGCACGAACACCATACTCCGGAAAACTCTGGTTCCATCGTCAGTCCCTCCTGCAACAACCTTGGGTCTAACCTCCCATTCATGGCTCACCTCAACTTGTCTGATTTGCCCAGGTTAACCAATAACCCAATTAGACATCAACCCCATTAGCCTCCCATGCCAACCAAACTCCGATCAGACATTCCAAAGTTTGAAGGGAAGGTAGAAGAGTGCCCCCAAAACCACATTATGTCATTTCATCTATGGTTCTCGTCAAACAGCATTGTGGATGATTCAATCAGACTTAGGATGTTCCAACGCACTCTCACAGGCGTCGCAGCCAAATGGTATATTGAGCTACCTTAAGCCTCTTACCCTGAATTCACTTCCCTAGCCTTCATTTTCCTACAATACTTCCAACTCCTTGTCAGATACAACGAGGGATTTGAGATCTTGTTGTCTTGTCACCAAAACACTGCGACCCACATAATCAACCACATCCATGAGTTGCAGCGACGTTGTATCCTGTGCAAGATTCAGCTTGATGAAAAAATATTTCTCTATTGGTTCTTAAAAACCTTTCTACCACCCATAGCCAAGGACATCACCTCCAAACATCCCTAATCCAAGGAAGAGGAAATATTAAAGGCCCAAAAATTTTATTTAATTTACGCTCATTCTAGATACCTATACACCATCATACAAGATGCCCCCCATGCTGGCACCTCCCACCGCGATACATCGGGGGCATCTCATGCTGCAGATGGTGTCATCGGTTCTGTATCCCAACACCCATAGTACTATGTGGCACAACCTTTAATGCCACCGCATCCAAGAAACACCCCTAGTGTTGCGCAACCAAACCAAATACCCGATTACTCAAGGATGATGGCTCAATCAGGAGCCACAACCTCTTATGTGCAACCTGCACCACACCAGCACACCCATGCACCAAATTTTCCAGTACAACCTTATTCGAGGCCAATGAACAGATTCATAGCCCCTCCAGCTCCTCCGGTCTACTATGCAACACCCATGCAAGCTGCTTTGGCCCCCTCCCCAACTCCTCCAACATCCATGGGACAAGTTTTTTCTCAGCAAAATATTCCCAACAAACCGGCCCCCAATAACCAAGAAGGGAAAGGTAAGAAAAACCGTGGAAGGAACCGGGGTAACAACCAACTACAAGGAGGCAGCCAATATCCAAATCCCCCTAACAACAACGGCATCAACCCTCCAGATCAAAACCCCCAGCAGCTTAATCGACCAGGATGAAACACTCCATTATGGACCAAGCACTCATGAAAGTTATGCAACATCTACGATCACTACACCCATGAATTCCCTCATATGGATGGCGTCAAGCAATTTCTCCAAAACGAAGCTCAGCGTGACATCAATGCAGAAGCCCGAGCTTAACCCAACCCACCACCACCAGTTCCTCTACCTATGGTGCTCCAAAACCCAATACCACTCCAAGGATTGGTTGCAACTGCACCTTTTCCCCCAACTGTGCCCGCAGCTCCCGCTGCGGCCCCGCCTACAGAGACAGATGTCCATCACCTACTAGCAATGATAATTGAAGAATTCAACCTGCAGACTAGGTGCAATTAGTACGGATCCACTACTAAAAATGGTGACCCATCATCGGCATCCACATCCAACAAAACTAGCATACCCCTTCACCTACCCACACCCCCCATTGATAGGGAAGCCAGAGGTCCATGATTCCCCATGCGATGTATCGCCAACAACACCACGGCTAGAGCTGCTTTGAATTATAGCATCGTTGACAACTTGGCTCAATCACCTATGGCCATGTCCACTCTAGAATTGTTGAAAACATGTCCACCGTAGTGGAAAGCATTGTTATCCACACTAGGTGCCGTGGACCCCTACGATTCCCAATTGATCACTTTCGATTTGGACAACGGAGAACCAAGAATTCCATCGACCATTGCCTTCCAGATTCTGGTATCAATTCAGAACTTGGTCGTACATCAATGTATCATCGATGAAGGGGCATCTACCTATGTCATGTCAACGTTTGTCTGGCAGAAACTCAGGTTCCCTACCCTCCAGCCATCCACCACTGCCCTGCGCGCCTATGATGGTCGCTCCACAAAATCCCAAGGCATTCTTTTGAATGTCCCCATATCATTGGCCGGTAAAAGGGTTCTGATCATCATCAAGGTTTTCAATGCTCAGCTTGATTAGAACCCCCTCCTCATACGTAGTTACATGTATGCCATGAGATTCATGGCATCCATCCTATTTCTCCTTATGATGTTTCCTCATCACGGGAAGATCGTAACGGTATACCAATTAACCTACTATGACCCGCAGGGGAAAGACACACCAAACCATGTCATCCCTACCATTGATACCTCCATCGATAGCGTAGCCAGCCCATCTTTGTCATCCATAGCCCCGATATTGTTCACCGACACATCTATGATGGCTTCCTTCCCTTCATTACCTCCTCCACAAGAGTCAAATGACATTGTGGATTTGTGCATGCTTTCATTTAGCAACGTTCCTCCCAAACCCCAACCACAGTCATCACCTCAAATGTAATCATGAAGAAATTATTGGGGCTCACTCTAAGTCCATACCATTCCCTTCCTTTTCCCACCATTTGGCATCGTTAGTAAGCCTGTTATGGCTCCTTTAAACTTACCCAACTTTACACTAGGGATACAATTATGGTACCTTGAACCACCTTCCCTGCCTCCGATGCCCCTGTAGAAATAATAGATCAATGCTATGAGAAATGATTCTAAGAAGAAGCACATGAAATAGATCTTGCTACTAAGAATTCTCACAAGCATACACAAGAAAAATAGAGAGAAGAAAAGAGACTGAAACACATGAATGAAGAGATGAATATTGGTGTGTATAATTCCATTGAATAATGATGAACAATAGTGTACATAAATAGTACATCCCTCACAAGAAAATCGATTTGTATGGAGACAACTCATAAAGCTCAAAAAGTCTGACTTACCAAAATATAGCAAACCCCCATAGGTGGCTTAAGCACTTCCCAAATATATCAAGGACCTCACGAATTGGAAAAAGCATGATTGACTTGTCAAGGGAGATGGAGAAACATGCTAATCCTAGAAAATGGAGAAAAACTAATGGAGGATGGGTTGGAAACAAAAGCAGACAATTTTCTAGTTGACCAGGTTTTATCTTATCCACAAAAACGCTGGAAAAGCAGAATCTTTTGTAATATGTTGTATATTATTTCTGGATGGTCAAAAGGTGGTCAATATCAACCCAAATTTAGAAATAAATAATTCCTAGGATATAGATGGCATGTATTGAATTTAAGGTGCAAGTGGATGCCAACTAATTAAGCTAGTGGGTGAATAATTAATCAAATAATGATTTATTATTTTATCCTAAGTTATGAGTGGGTTTAATATATTCGAACACCCCCCTATAAATCTGAATTTATGATGATATTTCAAAAAATATAGATGCATATAGGGCCTAGCAACAAGGATATGGTCACCCTTTAACAATTATTATGTCCAGAAAAGTGAGGAAAGAGGCAAAACCGCGTGGGGAAAATACTCCCTCAAGAAAGGACAAGGCACAAAATTTTGAAATAATATGTCTTCAACATATCCTTATATTCACTTGAATGAGCTGAATGAACTACTTATGTATGGAATACTTGTTGAAGAAATCATGAACTCCATGATCATGTGCTGGAGTATAGAACCTGCAAGAAGGAAGAGGAGAGACTCCTTGTATCCCATCAACTGATGAAGTAGGAAAATTATCTGAATGCTTCTTGCTGCTTTCAAACTCTAATCTGCAAACATAATCTGAAATTGAAAAGATATCGGTGCATACTCCTTCCCAAAGAGTACAAACTTATTAAGACAATTTATTTCACACCCAATACCTTGAATAGCTGCAAAATTGTGATGTGAATCACATGTCAATATTTCAATATGATGTAGCACCTGTATAGATCTGATATGAGGCAGATAAAACTCTGATATATCAGAAATATTAGCATATGGAATAGAAAATACAAAGGCTTCAGTGGCTCCATGAGGATATAGGGCTAGACTAGGAAGATTATGAGCAATTGGGGAAAACTGATAGGTGTAAAAATATGAATGTTGGATGGGCATAAGATCTGAACCATAAGTTTTTAGAACAGATCCAAATGTGTTTAATATCAGTCCAAATATTACTAATGACATGGATAACCAGCCACTGAAAGATAGGAAAGACTTCAAACCATGTAAGCTAAATATCATTGCTATCACATGCCCCAATTTTGCAAAATACTATTATCTTATTTTGATTTTATTCCAAGACATTATGTTAAATTTAATGCTAAGTTGTAATTGATGACTCAGCAGAGTCAAGGATGTGGAATGTAATTCTGAATATTTAAATTTTAAATAAATAAAAGTGGAGACAACAGCTTGGGAGAGCTATTAAAAAGAGTGTTACTGGTCAAGTTGGTGGAGGATACTAGGTGGAGAGCACATAGACAAGTGGCAGCATCCTCAAACACTTCCTATGTTGCAGGTGGAAACCTCTCTACATTTGGGGTCATGATCCCCCAAGAAAGTGGGATCAGAGCAGGTGGCACAATTAATGACAATTAACCCAAAAAGACCTAGGCACTCTTAATAAAAGTACCCATTGAAGAGAGCTGAGGCTGCTCATTCCAGGAGAAGAATCATTCAGGTGAATGCACTTCAAGGAATTCATTGGGAAGGGAATTTTTGAGGAAGGTGTTTGAGGGGTAAACTGCAGGAAGGTGATCTAGTACAGCTTTCCAGCTGAAAGATCTTGCTGCAGTGTGCAGAGTTGGTATTGAGTCTTTGGACTAGTACTTTGTTGTTTGCTCCACCTAGTCCCAGCCAAGGAGACCAGGAACAAACTCGGGGGTCCTGAGGAGTCATTGTTTGAGCGCTCTCCGGGAGTTGGTAGGGAGGAACAGCCTCCCAACATTGTTTTCATCCAGCTTTAAAAATAGGTTCTACTATCTTTTAAGTTCTATGTTAAAGATTATATCTGTGTATGAACAAATAATGAATGATTTATATGTTACGTAGTGAACTGTTAAGCTTGAAATCTCTTAGTTTTTTTAGATGTTGAATCTGTTCTTTGATGAAAAATAATCCTACCTATGTTTTTCCCCAACTGGAGTAAACCAGATCATACTCTAGCACAGGTAGTGTGTTTAAATGAATGAAGTATGATAGGAATATGAAATGAATAGAGTATTTATGTTTTTCAGAGTATTGAAATGTTTTCTTTCAGTAGATAGTTGTTTTTCCAAAAAGAATATTATCTGTTTCGTAGAGTTGTTGTTAGAACTAGACTGTGTATTTAGAATATCAGAAAAGAAACAGATTCATATTATTTTACTAACAGTAGTATGTTCAAGTATGTAAATTAATTCTTCTACAAATTATACATCTATACGGAAATAGAAGAAATAGAATTCTCAGTTTAATGTTTATTATTTATGTTAAGTAAAGATGTAAATATAATTCTGTTAGTTTATTTATTTTCCAATAGTATTAGCTAATTTACCTGCAACTATCTGAACTCTAAATAAGAATTGGATCCTTTTCTTAGTATTAATAACAAAAAGACAATAGTAACCTATGCATAAGGTATTAATTAATAAGGAACTGCCCTTTACACATACAAATTAGATGTAAGGAGTATTGTCAAGATGAAAGTTCTCATTTCTTTCACCAAGTATACAAAATAATCTTATTAAATAAACTCAACTATTATAGACTGTTCTCAATCTTATTTAATAATATATATAAATGCAAACATAAACTTAAGAGATTTCAATCATCATGGATAATAATATTATTAATACAAATAAAGATTATTATTAACCATAAACAGTATTGTTTATGAATTAGTAATTATTTTAAACAAGCTAAAGTTAAACAACTGAAGAAATCTTATGACAGTAATCAAATTTAACAAAAGAGAAATACAGAAATCATCACTATAACAGTTAAATAGGATAAACCCTAGTTCATATTTCTAAATATAATCTTTTTGTATTCTTATATACATTAATAACCTAAGTTAAACCATAAGTTAGTTCTTTTTTAACTATTAAAGAACCAACTGAATCTAAACATAGAAATGGAATACATTACTGATCAACATATACAAAATGTACTTATAAAAGAATTTGTGTCTTTTCTTTATTAACAGTATGTACCTACGACAAAGTTAATAACCCTTATAATTATTACAATTAGCAAATCATTGAAGTAATAAATCAAATTTATTAAATTATGTAACCATTAAATAACAAGGCTAATATAATTTACTCACAGTCCTTTAAGGAGGAATAAAAAGACTGTGTAATTATTATAATTAGAATAATTTATATCAAACGAGGGTTTTTACAGGTTAAACCCTAATTCATAACTCTAAATAAAAACAAGCAAGAATTTAGTTACGGCCGTAAGTATCAGTCTTAAAACTTTAAGTATAAACCTTTACAGAGTTTTCAAACATAGTATAACATTTCATTTATAGTCAAGAAGGGTAAAAACCCTAAAATTACACAAAGTATATCATTTAACATCTGATAAACTAAACCAAGCCCGAAGACCAAACTGTCTGTACAAAAATTACTAATTTCAAACAAGTCGTAAAGCCATCAAAAAAAAATTTACAGTACTCAATTAAACCGAGTCTACCCATCGACTAGCGAGGGTTTGATTCTAGGTATTACAACAACAACCTATAAAAACAAACATTATAACTTATTGTGAGTCGAGGGAGGGTTTTCCCCAAACCCTGGGTGATCCCATTGACCACCTTGATGCAAGTAGGGTGAAAACCCAACACATGGACTACGGGGCTTACCCGAAACAAACCACGAGCCACAGAAATAGTTGGTTGACTGTCTATTGTCTCCGCCATGAAAGTTTATAGTAGCGAGCACCTGCGAGGAGTGTGAAAGACCACTGTCAGCAAAAAAAATACCTATTTAACCATGATAACAGTAAATACACTTGCAGCAAGTAAAAGAGCTCTGAGTTATTTATTTACCTATCAATGGAAGCGACGAACAACCTCATTGAAGCACTGTCACCTACAGGATTTGCAAAATGAAGACTCAAATATCCCACAAGGTAAAAACCTCACACCATAGCAAGCCATGAGAATAGTAAAAGGTAACTGAAGCAGACAATGAGCCACGAAGACACCGAAAGGAAGATTTCACAGACAGCGAGCCAAGGGTAACAAAAACTCCACAAGTTGTAGAGTGAGAACCCAGCCACTGATAATGGCATTTAAAACTACACATCAGTGAAAAATGTAGCACTAAGCCAAGACACAAGATAACCAGAGCAAGGAGGACCGACGGCCGCCATGGAAGCCAAGTAGAGCAACCTCAAGGGCCAGCGCAAACTGTGGGGAATAATGATAAGGATTAGGTTTAAAATAGTGTTTTATATCTCCCACGCTTGGTCAGGATACGACCACGTGGTCACATAAAATCAAACCATGCAAATGGGTCATTCTCTATAATGCCTGCATGAAACAAAATCCAATTATTAAATCATTGGAACAAGTTTAAACTATGATAATCGACCCAATAATTTGCCATGCAATCATTAATCATATGCGCCTTATCATATGCTAGTGTAGTGACAAGAATATCAACGTTATGGTTACGTTGACCTATCAAGGAATGTCACTTATAAACCTTAGTTAAAGCTCGAAAATCAATCATGCATAAGACTCATCCCACTATAAACCTTATGTTATTATATTACAATATCACAATTGCGATTTAAAGGTTTGCATTCCTTTCCTCTAAACGTTATTCTTATTATAAGATAGAAATCAAATAATTTATGTCTTATTTATAGATAGAGATCAATGTTTTAGGTCTTTACTATAGATAAGAAATCAATGTTTTTATGGGAAAGCTCATGCTAATCACCCATCAACCATAGTTTTCTTTTGTACAAAGATTTTAGTTTATACATAGGAAATCTCATATACAAGGACTTCACAAGTTATAGTTTTTATAAATGGCATAATGTAATAGTTGAGAGGATTATAAACTCTAATTTAAATATGTTTATAGTCATGAACTAATTATAGACTGAAGATCTATCAAACAAATAGATTATGCATATCTATAAAACTTATATGAACTAATAACTCAAATGGTAACAGCACTTTGAAGTGGACAAAAACTTATTGTAAGAACACTATTATGAAATTTTGTTACATAGTTCAAAGCAAGAATACCTTGATGGATTTTGGGTTATGACTCAACTTGGTTCTTATTTTCGATTCACCGTGTCTATTAGGTAGTAAAGAAGTTATAGAATTATACAAGATAACTAGATAGGAATGATCCTAATGAGTCCAGAAATTATTAGAACCTCATGGTTCGACATGAATTTAAATTATAGGCAAACCATGATCTCATGTAGGAAGGCATTATGGTTTTCAGTTTGCATAATCGACCTTATACTGTCCAAAGGTTAACAGGTTGTAAGTTATCTCGCAGAAGCGAAATGTGGGACAGTCGTTACACAGATAAGAAAATGTATTATTACTGACAAGACAATCATTATATCATTGCAATTATTTAGACTAAAGTAGAAGTACTTGTATCTGAGATTCTAATTTTGAGAGTCATAAGCACATTCTTTTGTCACTAATTACTTCTAAACTTTATTACAAGAAAAAATGAAGGATTCCAAATGGTTTTACCTCACAGAAACTGTTTAGAGTTTAGCAACTTAATTACTAAGCCTTTTAATTTGCAAATAGAATACTGTTGATACTTTAAAGAACTTTTAATACGTACTCGTTTGATCATACCCATAAACCTGTAAGAACCGGTATTCATCTACGTTAGCACGATTGCTAAGTAAGCCCAGGATTCAAAAGCTAAATTCCACCTACTTGACATTAAAAGACTCATCAGTAAACTGAAGTAAAACAGCATGCAAGAAGACTTTATTCTTGTTACAAAAAAAAATGAATTGTTGAATTAATATAATTAAGATTTAGTGAAACTGATTACTTGGTTGTTTCCTTTATTGCAAACCATTAGCTGTTAGTAGATCGCCGGTTTTATCATTTATTGTTATCTCAAAATTTTAAATTTTTGTGAAAATTTAGGGTTTTCACAATTGCATAAGAGACCAATGAGGAATCAACTAATGAACTTGGGATTTGTATAGTCTTAGGATTATTCAGATGTATGGTAGGTGGTATGGATGGTGGTATGATATGTGTCATGACATGCATATCATCCTGCAAACAATATTCTAAATCAGATATACAATCTTGTGAGGAAGAGCTACTCAAAGACAAGTCAATACCTAGTGAAAAATCACAATTTTTGGGAGATGAATCTAGTAAACTGAAAGAAGGATTATCAAAGAAAGGATATGATATTTATGGTTATGATATATCAGATACTAAATCTATATCAGAGACATGAGAAAAGGAGATAAATATGGCACTCAAAGCATAAGTTATATCACCTTGGAACTGTGCAGTTTGACATTGTTCTAAGGAATCGACAAGCTTTTCTAGTTCTTATGGAACTTCGATCTTGTGCTTCTCATGAAGATGAGACATGATTTCCATATTCTTCTTGAAACACTTCTTCTCTGAATGAAAACCCTTGCTGAAATAAGAACACTTGTATGTGCTCCCTTTCTTCTTAACTTTCTTCATTAAATCTTCATAAGAATCTTCATCTTCAATTTCTGACTTTGGCTTCTTCACAATTTGCTTTTCTTTGGATTTGAAATTCATTTTTCCTTGAACCAAGAGAGCATGATCCTTTCTCTTGGGAGAATTAAGGACACCCATATGGATCAATTTATCTTTCTCCTTTGTTAGTGAATCAAGAAAAGAATTTAAAGAAGGAATTTTCCACTTAGGAACAACAAGCCTAATAGCATGAAAAGTAGACATAAAAACTGAGTAATCAGGACCCAATTTTGAAAGAATGGAAAGGATTAATTGATAATATTCTTTATCAATCCCACATTTTTTTAGAATTAGAACAAGTGACTTGAACTTGGTGAAGAAACCCTCAAGATAATCGAAATTGCTTCGACTCGGTGAGAATAACTCAATCTCCAATGGATGCGCTCTTAGCTCATATTGAACTCCAAAGAGAGACTCCAATTGAGTCCATACTTGGTTTGGAGTGGTCAAACCATCTAGATTAAATAGTAGATTAGGAGAAATAGAGAGGAAAATCATTCCATAGGCTTCACCCAACCTATTATTCCACTTAGCTTTCTCAATCACAACATTGGGCTCATTCTCCAAAGCTAGAGTAACTCTGCACAATCCTCTACTGTGCAATAGAATGGAGATTTTGGATTTCCATTCGTGGTAGTTGAAGGGAGTAAGAATTATTCATGAAGGAGAATCCATTTTTCTGAATTTATGTGCTCAATAAGAAACTCTATGCAACCTGTAAAACAAACTAGGAGAAAATCTTGTAAGCTAGATAATCTCTTCTTCATAGAGGGATAGGAGACTGGATGCACTCCTCAAATATGTATAACTTGATAAACCTTGCTACTCTGATACCATGTAGAAATAACATATCAATTCTATGAGTAATGATGCTAAGAAGAAGCACAGGAAATAGATCTTGCTACTAAGAATTCTCACAAGCATACACACGAAAAATAGAGAGAAGAAAAGAGACTGAAACACATGAATGAAGAGATGAATATTGGTGTGTATCCTTACATTGAACAATGATGAATAATAATGTACATAAATAGTACATCCCTCACAGGAAAATCTAGTTGTATGGAGACAACTCATAAAGCTCAAAACGGTTGACTTACCAAAATATAGCAAACCCCCATAGGTGGCTAAAGCACTTCCCAAATACATCAAGGACCTCATGAATTGGAAAAATAATGAGTGAGTTGTCAAGGGAGATGAAAAATCATGCTAATCCTAGAAAATGGTGAAAATCTAATGGAGGATGGGTTGGAAACAAAAGCTGCAATTTTCTTAGTTGACTAGCTTTTATCTTATCCACATAAAAGCTGGAAAAGAGGAATAAAGAAAAATCTGTTGTAATGTGTTGTATACTATTTTTGGATGGTCAAAAGATGGTCAAGATCAACCCAGATTTAGAAATAAATTATTCTGGGATATAGATGGCATGTATTGACTTTAAGGTGCAAGTGGATGCCAACTAATTAAGCTAGTGGGTGAATAATTAATCAAATAATGATTAATTATTTTATCCTAAGTTATGAGTGGGTTTCATATATTCCAAAAGACCTAGGTTGTGATAACTCCCATTCAACCCATTGTGGTCGATTCATGCCCTCCTCGTGGTCCACAAAAACCACTTTCTGTGCCTGCATCAGCCCCACCTCCTCCAAAGAGGGGCAGGAGCAAAAATGCCAAAGCAGTAGTTGAACCCCGTACAGTTCCACTTTGCGCGTTGTGTGATGTCCATGGTCATGCAACCCCAAACATCCTACAGATACCAATACTGTGCACGCACATTGATTCCATGTATACAACCGACGACCTTTCGGTAGTCGATGTCTCAGCTCCACTAACAGCCAAAAACAAGTCTTTAAGGACAAACCATGCTTGCGTCATCTACGGATTGTATGGCCATTATTCTCACCACTGTCTAGACTTGGTCAAATATTGGTTTGTCCTCAACACTCTTCAGAAACAATTTCATGAGTCCGAAGTAACTATCATTAAGGAGATTCACCAACTAGATTCCTCCTCATACACCACCACCATCTACATGATTTCCAGCTCCGTCGATCCGTCTGTCTCTGCACCCATCGATAATCCGTTAGATATATCCAACCATTGTTTCAGTAACAACGAGGAGATATTGGAATCTTTGTATGCTGTTGAATACCCATGGGACAATATGCACCACTGCTCGTTCTTCATCCCTGAAGAGCCTCTGTCGTCATCAGACCAGTTTTCAGTAGAATCCAAGGATTTCATCCATGGGAAGGTTGACTGGTTCAAAAACCCTATTCCAGCACCTGATGCCTTTCAAGAGGGGAACATGGCCAATATCTCACCTACCATCAAGTTTAACATCTCAACCAACCTTGATATTGTTAAATAGATCACCCTTGGAGCATCATTCTCCCCTAAAGAAGTCGCTTCCTACAAAGCACTTTTTCAGGAGTTTTGCGACATATTTACTTGGTCTTACATCGAGATGACTCACTTGGATCCATCCATAATTGAACACCACATTGACACATGGCCTGATGTGGCACCTGTTCTCCAAAATAAATGACCCATCCATCATGCCAAAGATGCTACATTCAAAGCTGAAATCGAGAAACTGCATGCAATGGGTTTCATATATCCCATCACATACACCACTTGGGTTTCAAATCCTATTCCCGAAAAACAAAAAACAAGGTACCATCCGCGTCTATACGGATTTTTGTGATTTCAATTTGGATTGTCCCAAAGACAACTTCCCAACCCCGTTTATTGATCAAATCATTGACACCTGCACCAAACATGAATTCTTTTCTTTCGTGGATGGTTTCTCTGAATACAACCAAATTCAAATATAGAAGGAAAATCACTACAAGACTAAGTTCACAATTCCTTAGGGAACGTTTGCATACAGAGTCATGTCATTTGATCTAAAAAATGTTGAAGCCACTTTCCAGTGAGCAATGAATTTTTTCTTTCACGACCTCATTCACATCATCCTAGTCTACCTAGAAGACCTTACGGCTCGCTCATGGAAGCGTGAACATCACATAGATGACTTACGCCAAGTTTTCTTAAGGTGCCTCAAGTACAAAGTCCACTTGAACCCTTTCAAGTGTGTATTTTGTGTCCCAGTCGGTCAGTTACTTGGGTTCATTATTTCCCACAACGGGGCTGCATTAGACCCTCTCAAAGTCCAAGCCATTCTAGCCCTCCCCTCCCCGCGTACTCTGCGACAGCTTCAGAGTCTCCAAGGAAAGGTTAATTTTGTTCATCGTTTCATCCCGGAATATGCAACGAAAGTCCATGGTTTCTTGCGACTGCTTTGTACCAACACCTATTTTGTTTAGGATCAGTAGGTCGAATATGCTTTCGATGCATTAAAACAAGATTTTGTTGATGAAATTGTCATTGATTCCAACATGGACTTGTCGTGGCCCCATATATTGTCATTGATGCCACCAAGTCCCACTTGCAGTGCCTTGACCCCTTACAGAGTGGGTTTGCAACTTCTAGTGCCTTGGACCCCTTACAGAGTGACTTTGTGCCTTAAAGCACCTTGTACCTAGATGACAAGGTCCTTGTACCCACAAGCTTGGATCTTGAAGCCACCACCTTGCTGAAGACATTGAAGACCCTAGAGATTGTCTCGAAGCCTTGGTAGAATGATGGAGAGCCCTAAATAGATTGGAGAAGCATTAATGACCCATTTTGTGGTCATTTATGCTATGATGGTGTCGTGGTACCCCAAAAGAAGGCCCATATACCCCACAGGTTATATATTAACCCATGGAGGTCTCCTAAGATGGTTGAGGTGGTTGAAGAAGACCAAGAAGCCCTGAAGAAATTATTGGACCCATGCTTAGTGGTTTGATGACCTTACAACCCTTGTTGCGGCCATGGAGTTCTTATATGATCTTGGTGACCTTGTATGGTCTTTGACAGGTTATGGAACCCATGAACATGTCCTTGGCTTGATGAAGAAGCCCTTAGACGCACAATTGATGGCTTAGAGGTCCTTGATGACGTGATGAAGACTTGGAAATATTGATGATGACCCTGATGCCCTTGCAAAGGTCATGGAGTCCACTACTTTCATTTGACACGCTTAGATAACATGATGAAGGCACCCACACACATATAGGGTAACATGAAAGCACTTGAAACCCTTGCACATGGTATATGGGGTAACCTTGTTGGAGTATGACCCTAAGAATGAGGTAATAAGAGGTCTTGGGTTAAATTACAATTAACCCTAAGACATGTTGATCATTAAAGATTAGTGCAAAAAGACACAACCTTTTTTTTCGTGACCTAAGTATATTATGTGACATTTAAAATACAAGATAAAATAATGAAAATATTTACTTTGGTCACCCTACAAGTCGGCTCCATAAATTATATTAAAAATTCAAATTAAAAATAAAATTATTTTTGATGTAGGTCGGATCCAAATTATATGAAAAAACCACTATAAATACCCTACCAAACCTCATTTTGAAAATACATTTTTTCGGAGGATCTCTGAGGTATTTTTGTGGACTGAGGCAAACTGACTGAGGAAATTCGTGGGCAGCAAAGGAAGAAAAAACGCAGTCACAATATTCTTTTTTAAAAGCCAATATTTATGACTATTTTATAAGTGTTTGAGTGTTCAAACTAAGACATAATTTCGTTGGTTTGCAACTGATATTTTCGTGGGTATTGCAGTAGCAGAGAAGGAGTTTTTTTTTCACAGTGGCAACAGAAGTAAATTTGCAGACCCAAGTTTTGATATTTCTTATTTTCTTTGGTGGCCTTCTTTTGACTAATATTTGAACCTCGGCAAGATGAACAAGGTTGAATAATGAACCTCAGGCTACATTAGAGCAAAAGACATAATTCGGTTAGTCTAAACATACACAAGCATATCAGGGAAAAACAAGTTTTGGAAATGTTCTTGAACTCAGGCTGGAATAATTCTACTAAGGTAGCTGGCAAGTGTGGTGAACATGTTCGAGTTTGTTGAAGCAAGAACATTTTGAAGAATCCGAATATGTTCCACAAGTATTCGAAGACAGTCACAATACCATAGTTCGAAATATACAATCTGACTTTGCACAGTCCATAGATCTGAATACTACAAGTCAGTGAATGAAGAAGTCTGTAATTTTTGCAGGGTTAATGGTTTAAGATCAGTCCAGAAGCAATTAAGTGGATAGACACAATATTTAGCAGTCATGTGAGCATATTAAGAGGAGGTAGCATAATACATGTATATCTTCAAGTGATTGGAAGGATTATTAAGGTATGACAAAGGCATAAAAAAAAACAGACATAGTCAAGATCATTGGCACTAAAATCCTCAACAGATTGGTAGCCAAGAAGAAGATCATCTACATGCTGGAGAAGACCATTCACAGGTCATAGCAGAGTTAGTTGAATGAGATGAACTATGATTTAGTAATTTTAGGTTAGACTTAAGATCTGATGGTATGTTGAGCAGATTTGATTGACTTAGATATTTGTGACAACTCTTGATTTGACAAAGTGATACCTTCGGTGTTAGTGACTAATTGATTTGACAGTGATAATTTGAATGAAAATATCTTGATATGACATCTACAGCAGTGATAGCATCTTTATGTGACAGCCTAAGAGTGACATACATTGACTTGACAAGATAGTGACAACCATTCAGATCATAGTGACAATGCATACTACTAGTTGATCACATGATACATACTCTACCTTTATGTACAGCCAAGCAAGTATATACAGAGATATTGAGACCTTGATGACATGTTCAAATAGTCCTTTATGATGGGATGATCAATGATAGTAGCAGTGCCTCTGATGCACTTGAGCAGTGTTGAGTAGATTGACGAACAAATGATGAGCAGAAGAGTGTTGCAGCTGTAGATGACCAGCAGTAGTGATGTTCAATATAACAGTGACGACGTGGAAACAAAGATGATGTGGCAGTGAGAGCACTTGACAGTGATATATGTGTGTGATGAGTATGTTAAGACAGTGAGCTGTAATTGTAAAAGTAAGCTTGTCTAATTTTTGAGGTTAGGATACCTCAAACCCTTCTTAGTAGGGTCTAAGAAAACTAGGCAGGGTCCTGGATGAAGAGTAGGTGCTCTTTGTATCAGTAGGTGTTGATTTTACCTCACGATTGTAGCTGTTCCAAAACAAATACAAAAATATTACAAAATCATATGGTGTTGTGTTCTCTTGTGCTATGGTTCTTGTTATGACTTCATGATTCAGATGCTTATGATTTATAAATGATGAAGTGATAGATGTTTATGAAATGATTATGCAAATGGTAGAATAATGCATTAATGAATAAGTTGTTGATTGTTAAAATTGAAAAAGTAATAAAGACTGCATACATAGATTCACCCCCTCCCCCTCTCGGTGTGCCTGGTGTGTCTAACAATTGGTATCAGAACAGGCCTTCGTCATAATCCTAGCAAGCTTGAAGGAGATCCTTAGAAGCAATGGAGGAAAAGGAAGAGTCATCAATTAATGACTTTCTTATACTTGATATGATAGATTATTTCAGTTGGATGAGCAAAAAGAAGTCTTATCTAAAGAAGTTTGGTGTTTGGGAGATTGTTATCAATCCACCCGCTACATCAAATTAGAAGGGAAAATCAGTTGCACAGAAGGAAGCAAAGAAGGACAACACCATAGCCTTGAAGTTCCTCATGGATGGACTTCCCAGCTTAGTGAAGGAAAGTGTAGGAGAGTATACTTCTGCCAAACACCTATGGTTCAAGTTGGAAAGCGAGTGTCAGAAGACAAGACCATAACCCGAAAAGACAAATCATGAATCAAAAGAAAATCCCCTAGAAGAGATCAATCAAGAAGAAGACAAGCAAGAAGATGAATCCCGTAAAGGTATGGACTCTTCTGATTGTAATAGTTCATGTGATGAAATTGAGAAGGTTCTTCCAGATGATGATGAAGGGCTATCAAAGGCTGCACATGAGATACATTTCATGCTACTGAATATATATATCAGATCCAATTGGTTCCTAAACACAGTAAACTAAATCAGAGTGACTTCACAAAGTTCAAAAATAAAATCTTGGACTCCTTGAATGATTATTAGCAGAATACCATGACAATGAAAGTGTTGCTTGTGAAGCTCAAAAACATGGACAAAGAGTTGGGAGATCGAATAAAAGAAAAGGATGCTGAATTTGAACAATTAAAGACTGAATTGATCAGTCAAAAGGAAGAACCAGGAAATCCTGCTCAAGAGCTTGAAGAAACTAGAGAGGTCAATCATGATATGAAGACTTAGCTGGAGGAATCCAAGAGGATCGAAGAAATATTGAAGATACAACTCAAAGAAAAGGAAGAGACAATCCAGAAGCTTGAAATGGAGGTAGTTGGTCTCAGGAAGAAAGGTGAGAAGAATGAAGCTTTTTTCAAGTTCAAGGACAGTTCAGTTGTCCTAGATAAGATCTTGGATAGCCAGAGATCTCCACTTGAAAAAACTGGTCTTGGTTACAAGAAGGACAAGGAAAAATCTAAAGATGACACTTAGTCTCTGAAGACTCCAGAAGCAGGTCCATCAATATCCAAAGCTTCTCCCCATGCACATACACATGACAACAAATACCCCAGTAATTCAAGAATGCATCAAGAAGCGAGATCTATTCCTCAAGGAAAGTTCAGAAAATAAACAGCTCCAAGATGGAACCAAAGTCCCCGGTATGAAAGTGGATTCAATGGTTATTGTTATTTTTGTTTTAACATTGGTCAAAAAGCAGTGGATTGTAGACTCTACAGAAGAAGTGGTGGAATCCCCAATGACTCAATCAAATGATGGACATGTAATCAAGTTGTACATGTTGCTGCCACATGTCACACATTGAGATGCTACACATGCAGTGGGTTTGGTCATAAATCCCAAGAATGTGCGAGTCAAAGAAGTCAACCAAGGAGGAGTCCTTCATACACATCAGTAAGAAGATTTGAAGATTAGAAGACAAAGACTTATAGTCAGGGACACTCTCAGGCATGGAGACATGAAGTTGATCAAAGAAGTGTTGGAAGTTCCAACAACTCAGTCAGGTGTTAGACATGCAACCATGTTGGTCATATCGTTGCATATTGGCGTACGATGAGGTGTTATAGTTGCAATGGCCTTGGGCATGTTAGCACTTTGTTTGCAATAGTCAATTTATGGGCCTGACAGAGCTCGAAAAGGGTCCTATTCATTTGAAAATTATGTGAGCACCCTTCAGATTATCAGAGGCATATTTTCCATGTTTTGAGAACGTCAAATAATGAATATAGCTCAATCTACAGTGGTATATTCCTCCGGAGGCGTCATAGACCAATGATACGGGAGCACAAGGAAGAAGAGTGACGATAGAGTGTGTTTTTGGCCAAAAGATATGAGAGAATGGTCAAATTTTGGCATTCGCAGAGTCTGTTAAAACTAGCAAACAATGAAGGGCCAAGACCAAGGCAAAGCTCGATCGACCGCCCGAAATAGTTTCACTGAGCAAACATGCTTGATAGAAGGAAATTTCTTGAATCATGAAACAGGTTAAAGGGTGAAAGTATCTGACAGCAGGGATGAAAGCAGAAGCAGATCTACGGCCCTGGCTGATTTCATAAGACAAACTTGTGCGGAGGAAGTTGCAATTCCAAATCATGAAAAGTGGTACCGGCTGCAAAGAATCAATGTTCATGACAAGAGCAGATGTAGATCTATGGCTGTGGCTCTTTTCATGATCTGAACAAAAACGTCAGGATCCTGATTCATGAAGAGGTGATAGGACCCACTCAGATCGACAGTTGCATGGGAACGTCAATCTAAATCAACGGGTAAGAACATGTCGTGATCTAAAGCTGATCGTTGTATTAAGAGAAGAGAAGTTGGTGGCAGAAGTAAAGAAACGTGGACGATAGATGTGAAAGGTTCCCCAAATCGAAGGGATGAGGAGGCCTTGAGGCTACAAGTTTCACATCCAATGTAGAGATGACAATGGAGGGGACATTCATACATGTAATCTACCTCCTGGCTGATTAAATGATTCCCCTAACGCCATTTGTAGTGTGCGTACAGGTGAAATCATCCCTATGGCAGAACCGTATTGCCTAAAAGACAAGCAGCTTCTGTGTAAATTGGCCTGTGCAAGTAAGGAAAATAACCGGTGAATCCACTATTCACATGGGGCTAGGCCAGCACGAAGGGGGAGACCATTTTGTCTCCTATGTCATAACAGAAAGGAATAGTGGGATCGTCCACTTCATGTGATTTGCAGCATGGATCAACTATACAAGGTGGCATCTGAAAATATTTCCAACGGCAAACACTAAGGTGCCACAGCCGATGAAGCGACATGACTAGATTTCTAGCAGGTAAAGGATCACCATGCCTGTGCCCTCACACATGCTAGCACTAAAGACAGTCAATGGCAGAATGTGCAGGAATGTTGACTGTTCATTGCAAAATTTAGTCTGAAAACCTTGTATATATTTCCTTTAGAACACCGGGGATGAGCTAACATATTTCCAGAGCCCAAGTGTCTGTTTCGTCGTGATTCCATAGAAGTTTGAAGGGTTTGGCGATTTCAATCTGGTTTGAAAAGCTTGTCTGTCTAGGTGTACTAATGGCTGTTGAGCAAATTTCCATGCTCACCCATCACCTTGGTGTTCCATGCCAAGGATGACACCAGTCATCGGGGCCCAAACATGAATATTTTTTAGAGATACACCCGCCTTCAGATACCCACACCTCAAGTGACGCATTTCTTGGACACTCACTCCCCATAGGTGTTTTTTCAGGAGCCCCTAATTCCATCGTTGCCCCAAAGACTCCAAATAGGGAGACATTCCTAGACTACTCCCTGTAGGAGAATTTGTTCAAATGGGAGCATCAGGGGTCTAATACCTGCACAGCCCAGTTTGTGAATTCCACTTACCAAGGGTGATGAGGCTGGTGGATATATGCTACACCTTATTGCCTCTGGGAGATCCCACCTCACTAGAGGTGAGGAGTACAAGAATGACAAGCCACCACAAAGGCTTGCCTTGGCCAAGAGCGATGCGTCCCTTTCTCCAGACCCCACGCCTAACAGTGTTACCCAGGGAGGAAGGGGGTGGTGGATGAGGTTGAGCAGGGGAAAGATGCAAACTGCCCTTCCAATGTATGCCCATGCAGGAAGCCGCATTTGAACACGGTGGAAACACAAACTTTGGATAGAAAAATGGCATTATGCTGACTCATCAGGATGTCTAAGAGGTCCAAAACCCAATAAATGGTAACTCACCTAAAAGCAAATGGAAAGGTGTCATAATCAGAATCCACAACAGTAGCCGACCACATCAGGCTATCACTCGGGCTGAGTGCACCCACTAGCTCCATGATGTTTATCCACATTTGTAAACTGTGGCAATAGTTCCAATCTCTAGACTGTTAAGGTTTGATTACGACTGGAAACAGTTTTTAGGTTTGTTTCAGGGAGTAATCTCAGCACTGAAATAGTATAAATACACTCCCGATAGAGGGAGATAGAGGTTGGTTGGGAAACTTTCAACGGTTGAGGCTCTCCATTGTAAGTAGTCTCTTATTTCCATGTTATGAATAAATTTGCAGAGGAAGGATTGTCTTTCAAGGCAGCGATTCATGTGTTGTAGCTTCTTTCAATATGTAATCTCTTTACGTGAAATGTTCATCTCGTTTTCATTCCAGTTTGTTCATTTCTTTCATATCTAAAATGACTGTATAACAGTTTGGAATTAATACACGCTATGATCTGTTTGTTGTTTCAGATATTCATTTAAGTTTTATTCTAAAGTTATGTAGAATTCATCTTGTTGGTGCTCTGCGTGATGGACTGTTCACTCTCATCTACTAATCACCCACTGAATATCTCTTGATTGCAAGATCGACGACTATCTTGCCTCTATTTGTAAATTTACACCATTCTTTACCTCCTGCAATATGTTCCCTACCCGGACCTCTGACCCCATTTCCCAATGGTTCCTTACTCTGATAGTCCCACCTACATCTTATATTAATGCACTCACCCCATTCAGGAGTCTAGCCTCCTGACCGTTCTTGATCAAATATCCTACGTGAAGTAAACCTAAAAACAAGCGAGAGATCCCTCTCTGATTGTGCAGGGCCAGAGGTGTAGTCTAAAGCAGTTCTATTGTTTCTCAGGAGAGAACCCTTTTCCGCCCAACCTATGGGCTCAATCCCAATGTTAACAAACTAGTGTCAATGTCAGGGACGATATTGAAGATCATCACTGGGAAGAACGACATAGTTTTAGATCTAGTTGTTGATGGTGAACAATGATTAGACATCAAGAAGGATGAGCACTTTTCACCTGGTGACTCCACTATTGAAGGATTCAGACTTCAGTGACTCCACTGGTGGTATGACCCAGAAATCAAATTGTCAAAAAAACTGACAAGCTCTGCCGGGGAAAATGGACCCCTTGTAAGGCCCAAAAATGCATGGTGAAAGGTTAAGATACTCAAGTTTACATTTCTTCCAAGATGCCTTGTCTTGTCTTATAAGTTTGTTCCTATCCTTTCCTAAAATTTATCAAAACAACCTTCTATGGTTCAATTCGTTCGGAATAGAGATATGAATATATTCATGTTTATCCTTCTTTATGAACCAAAAGCATTGCATCGTCTTGTACATTTGATTTTGACCCAGATTTTTCTCCCGAATCTCATGACCTTAAAGGTCTCCCCTGTGAACCTCATGAAACCTCGGTTAATAGCGTATCTATTGTGCCTAACCTAGTCTCTCCTAATCTTCCAAGCCGGTACAAACCACTACAATTACCTCCTATCCTCCATGATTTTCCTGTGAAACATTACAAGTACCTCCCCAAATTTGATGGAGAATCCAAAGACTTCACTGCTAAGAATTACAAGCCTTTGAACATTTCTCTAACCTTTTTGAGATAGAACATGATGATGTTTGCATGAGGACTTTTGACCAATCTTTGCAAGGAGATGCTAAAGAATGGTTCAAACACTTGCAGCCTAAGTCAATCAATACCTAGGAAGAGTTTTCTTGCACCTTTTTAAAGTTTTGGGGTAGGAGAAGGCCACTGGATCAAACACTTTCAGAATTTTATTCCCTAAAGAGGCATGAGGGTGAGGCAATATCTAGTTTTAATAGAAGGTTTGCAAGATTTTATTATAACATTCCTAAGGAGGTCCAACCTATTGAGAACACTTCTAAGATCTATTGGAAAGAAAATCAACCTATTGAGAACGCTTCTAACATTCCCCCTGAGTTGTCCTTGCTTCTTTTGGAAATAAAATCAACCACTCTACAACATATGTTTATTGATTGTTTGGAGGTTGAGGAAAACCTTAAAAGATCCCAAAGACTATCAAAGATACTTTAAAATTGGTTGGGCCCTACAAACATAAGGGGAGAGTCCTTGTTCAGCTAAAGCTTTCCCTTTCTAGATAGAAAGATGATCAGCCTGATATAGAAACAGATGGTTCTATAGGCCTATTTTCTGAAGGTTGCAATATGCTCAGCACCGGGTCCATTAATGACGATTTTAGAAGTGATTTTGGTGTACCTGTGTATGATGATTATGAGGAGGATTATCTATAGGCTATACCTGAAGAACCAGTTATAGAACCAAGGTCTGCTAATGGAGAAAATCAAGCTGCAATCCAAAGTCAGAAGATTGAGACAGGAAAGGATGGTGAATGTGCTAGAGCTGATATCCTACCCTTGTGTTATTCCTCTTTTGAATTAATATGGCACATGATTAAAGCCTCTAAGAAGAAACCAAAGTTAAAAGATATGGTGCATTCCATAAACTTATGTGGAAGAGAAGATGATAAAGAGGAACAGTCATGCAATCCCTCTCCGTTTATTGATACGTCAGGAATTTGTGGTGAGGTGTTGAGTCATGAAGGAGTCAGCAACCCTCAAATAAATACATTTTTTAATTTTATACCTTCAAGAATATCACCCCATAAAGGAGGAATATTCCTACTCGGTTATGTTAAAGAAAAGGAGGATGTTCATGCTGAGGCACATGAAGAAAGTGAAGCTCTAGTTTGAGAAATTTTGAGCGAAAGGATGGATGTTTCATTGGAGAACAATTCTGTGGGCCCTTTTCTAGGATCATCCAAGTATCATCCTAACAGCTCACTAGAGGAAGGGAGTTCTGGATAGCTTTCCCATGAACAGATGACATAATATACTCAAGGTTGCCATGTTTTCTATGACCCCATGGTAGAATACATGGAAAGGCTGGGCAATGGTAATGACTGGTCACATCTCTACTGTAAAGATTAGTTTATTTGTTATAGACTTCTTCCATTTTGTATTTCATTCTTGTTCATCAAGCATGAAAAGAGAACAAAACTATTAGGCAAGCTGCTTGATTGGCTTCATTGGAATTTTGATTTCACTTAATTAGACTTGCGCACTAAGTTAGGTAGAGTAGGTAGGAACAATAAGCTCGGAAATCATCAATCATTTCCTTCATTTCTATTTTAGTTTGTTTTCATTTTCAGTTGTAAGCACAGGTTTGCGGTCACAACTATTCTCAGTTTCAGATTATGGCCAAGAGCATGGTTTGCAGAGTGACATAACTTCGCTAAAGCAGTAACTCAGAGAAGAATGGAGGCTTCAAAGGAAATATTGGGGACAACCCAATGGATTTGGCACTTTGTCTACGAGGGTGCTTTGCTACCTCACTGGGAGGATAACATCCCTCATGGAGCCAGCTGTTAGCACCCCATTTGCACAGCTGATTTATGGGCCTGACAGAGCTTGAAAAGGGTCCTATTCATTTGAAAATTATGTGAGTGCCCTTCAAATTATCAAAGGCACATTTTCCATGTTTTGAGACTATTAGATAATGAAGAGAGCTCAATCTACGATGGTAGATTCCTCCAGAGGTGAAGACTTGCAGCCGCAACAATGATAGATAAATGCGTCGTAGACCAATGATCCGGGAGCACAATGAAGAAGACCGACGATAGAGCATGTTTTTGGCCAAAACACATGAGAGAATGGTCAAAGTTTGGCATTCATAGAGTCTGTTAAAACTAGAAAACAATGAAGAGCCAAGATCAAGGTGAAGCCTGATTGACGACCTGAAACAGTTTCGTTGATAAAACATGCTCGATAGAAGGAACTTTCCCAAATCATGAAATAGGTTAAAGGGAAGAATTATTTCACGAAAGGGATGAAAGCAGAAGTGGATCTACGGCCCCAGCCAATTTCACAAGCCAAACTTGTGCAGAGGAAGTCACGATTCCAAATCGAGAAAAGTGGTACCGGCTGCAAAGAATCAATGATCATGACAAGAGCAGAGGTAGATCTACGGATGTGGCTCTTTTCACAATATGAACTAGCTCAGACAACGTCAGGATCCCGATTCACAAAGAGGTGATATGACCCAATCAAATCGATGGTTGCACGGAAAGTTCAATCTAAATCAATGGGTAAGAACACGTTGTGATCTAAAGCTGCTTGTTATATCAAGAGAAGAGAAGTTGGCGGCAGAAGTAAAGAAACGTGGATGATAGACATGAAAGGTTCCCCAAATCGGAGGGCTAAAGAGGCCTCGAGGCTGTAAGTTTCACATCCAGTGAGGAGATGACAATGGAGGGGACATTCATATGTGTAATCTGTCTCCCGGTTGATTAACCAAATCCCTTGACGCATTTTGTAGCATGCATACAGATGAAATCATCCCTGTGGTAGAATCATAGCGGCCTAAAAGACAAGTGGCTTCTGTTTGAATTGGCCTGCGGAAGTAAGGAAAATAACCGATGAATCCGCTATTCACATGGGGCTAGGCCAGTACAAAGGAGGAGACCATTCTTTCTCCTACATCAAAACCAGGGATGATTTTAAGGAACCATACTTATTTAAAAGTGTAGAAATGTTGGCGAATATTACCAATTCTTAAAACTCCAACTATAAAATGATTGGTGATATTTTTCAAAAAATATTTTAATTTCCAAGGATTTTATATCATTTATATAATAATTTGGCAATTTTTAGGGTGAAAAAATTTTACCCCATCAAAATTGGGTGAAACAGGGCTTCAAAAAATGCAAAATGGTGAATATTTTTTGGGAGAAAAACATGGAAAAATAGCCCACTGGGCTAAAATTCGCCCCTAAAATTATCCCTGGTAACAAGAGAAAGGAAGTGTGGGAGCATCCACTTCATGTGCTTTGTAGCACGAATCAACTATACAAGGTGGAATCCAAAAATATTTCCCACGGAAAATGGTAAGGTGCCACAGCCGATGAAGCGACGTGACTAGATTCCCTGTAGGTAAAGGATCACCATGCCCACACCCTCACACATGATAGCACCAAAGACACGCAATGGCATAATGTGTAGGAATGCTGACTGGTCGTTGCAAAATTCAATCTCAAAGCCTTGTATATAATTCTTTTGGAACGTTGAGGATGATCTAACATATTTCTAGAGCCCAAGTGTCCGTCTTATTGCGAGTCCATAGAAGTTCGAAGGGTTTGGAAATGGCGATCTGGTTTGTAAAGCTTATCTGTCTAGGTTTGGTGATGGTTGGTGAGCAAATTTCCACACTCACGCGTCACCTTGGTGTTCCATGCCAAGGATGACACCAGTCATCAGGGCCTAGATGTGAATATTTTTTAGAGATACACCCACCTTCAGATACCAGCACCTCCAGTGACACATTTCCTAGACACTCACTCCCCGTATTTTTTAGGAGCCCCTGATGCCATCGCTGCCTCCAAAGCCTCCACATAGGGAGACATTCCTGGACTTCTCCCTGTAGGAGAATTTGTTTGTATGGGAGCATCAGCGGTCTAATACCTGCACAACTCGGTTTATGAATTCAACTTGCCAAGGGTGATGGGGCTAGTGGAGGTATGCTACACCTTATTTCCTATGGGAAAGCCCACCTCACTGGAGGTGAGGAGTACAAGAATTAAAAGCCACTGCAAAGGCTTGCCTCAACCAGGAGCAATGCGTCCCTTTCCCCAGACCTCATGCCTAACAGTGTTACCCGAGGAGGAAGGGGGTGGCGGATGAGGTTGAATAGCGGAAAGATGCAAACTACCCTGCCAGTGTGTGCCCATACAGGGTGCCACATTTGAACATGACAGAAACACAAACTTTGGACAAAAAAAGGGCATTATGCTAACTCATTAGGCTGGCTAAAAGGTCCAAAACCTAGTAAATGGTGACTCACCTGAAAGCAAACGAAAAGGTGCCATACTCATAATCCACAATAGTAGTTGAGCACGTCAGGCTGTCACTCGGGATGAGTGCACCCACTAGCTCCATGATGTTTATTCACATTTGTAAATCATGGCAATATTTCCACTCTCTAGACTGTTAATGTTTGATTGTGACTAGAAATAGTTTTTAGGTTTGTTTCGGGGAGTAATCTTAGCACTGAAATAGTATAAATACACTCCCGATAGAGGGAGATAGAGGTTTGTTGGGAAAATTTCAAGGGTTGAGGCTCTTCATTGTAATTAGTCTTTGATTTATGTGTTATGAATAAATTTGCAGAGGAAGGATTGTCTTTCAAGGAAGAGATTCCTGTGTTGTTGCTTCTTTCAATATGTAATATCTTTACATGAAATATTCATCTCATTTTCATTCCAGTTTGTTAATTTATTTCATGTCTAAAATGAGTGTTTAACAGTTTGGAATTCATACATGCTATGCTATGTCTATTGTTTCAGATATTCATTTAAGTTTTCTTCTAAATTTACATAGAATTCAGCTTATTGGTGCTCTGCATGATGGACTGTTCCCTCTCATCTACTAATCACCCGCTGAATATCTCCCGATTGCAAGATAAACGGCTATCTTTCCTTTGTTTGTAAATTTACGCCATTCTTTACCTCCTGCAATCTGGTCCCTACCCAGACCTCCGAATCCATTGCCCAATGGTTCCTTACTCTGATAGTCCCACCTACATCTTATATTAACACACCTGCCCCATTCAAGAGTCTAGCCTCCTGACCGTTCTTGATCGAATATCCTATGTGAAGTAAACCTGAAAACAAGCAAGAGATCCCTCTCTGGCTGCACAGGGCTAGAGGTGCAGTCTAAAGGGGTTCTATTGTTTCCTGGGAGAGAACCCTTTTTCGCCCAACCTATGAGCTCAATCTCGGCACTAACATGGCACAAAGCTCAATATTGTTGGAGTACATGGAAAAAAACCTTGAGAAATTTCCTATACAATTCATCAAGGAAAGTTGGTACATATGAAGGAACAAATGTTGAAAGGACAAATTCCAAAAAGCAGGTATGGATGAAGAAGATCGAGTATGTGTAGATAGGAGAAGTTGATCAGAGTAGGGAGGATGGTTGCAATATGGCAAGCCAAGTGTAAGGTCTCTCAAAGACCTTATCACACCTTAAGTTCATAAGGTTGGAGGATGAACTCAAAGGAGAAAAGATGGTTACTCCAGGTATACAAACAGGTCCTAGCATCAGGCATATTGACAGGGGGAGCAGTGAGTAGTGATCAATGATTTCATGGACACCCTTTTCCATTGATGCCAAAGGGAAAGAGATGAAGACAAGAGGGGATCATGCTCATAGGGGGAGCATGATTTGTTGTCATCAACAACAAAGGGGGATATTGTTGATGAAATTGTCATTGATTCCAACATGGACTTTCAGTGGCCCCATAGATTGTCATTGATGCCACCAAGTCCCACTTGAAGTGCCTTGACCTTTTATAGAGTGGGTTTGCACCTTCTAGTGCCTTGGACCCCTTACAGAGTGATTTTGTGCCTTAAAGCACCTTGTACCTAGATGACAAGGTCCCTGTACCCAAAAGCTTGGATCTTGAAGCCACCACCTTGCTGAAGACATTGAAGACCCTAGAGATGGTCTTGAAGCCTTGGTAGAAGGATGGAGAAGCCCTAAATAGATTGGAGAAGCATTAATGACCCATTTTGTGGTCATTTATGCTATGATGGTGTCGTGGTACCCCAAAAGAAGGCCCATCTACCCCACAGGTTATATCTTAACACATGGAGGTATCCTAAGGTGGTTGAGGTGGTTGAAGAAGACCAAGAAGCCCTGAAGAAATTATTGGACCCACGCTTAGTGGTTTGATGACCTTACAACCCTTGTTGGGATTATGGAGCTCTTATATGATCTTGGTGACCTTGTATGGTCCTTGATAGGTTATGGAACCCATGAACATGTCCTTGGCTTGATGAAGAATCCCTTGGATGTACAATTGATGGCTTAGAGGTCCCTGATGACTTGATGAAGACTTGGAAATATTAATGAAGACCCTGATGCCCTTACAAAGGTCATGGAGTCCACTAATTGCATTTTACATGCTTAGATAACATGATGAAGGAACCCACAAACATAGAGGGTAACATGAAAGCACTTGAAACCCTTGCACATGGTATATGGGGTAACCTTGTTGGAGTATGACCCTAAGAATGAGGTCATAAAAGGTATTGGGTTAAATTACAATTAACCCTAAGACATGTTGATCATTAAAGATTAGTGCAACAACACACAACCTTTTTTTGTGGTGACATAAGTATATTATGTGACATTCAAAATACAAAATAAAATAATGAAAAGTTTTACTTTGGTCACCCTACAAGTCGGCTCCATAAATTAAATTAAAAATAAAATTATTTTTGATATAGGTCAGCTCCAAATTATATGAAAAAACCACTATAAATACTCTATCAAACCTCATTTTGAAAATACATTTTTTTGGAGCTTTGAGGTCTTTTCATGGACTAAGGAAAACAGGCTGAGGAAATTTGTGCGCAGCAGAGGAAGAAAAAAAGCAGTCACAATACTTTTTTTTTAAACCTAGGATTTGATGATTGTTTTATAAGTGTTTGAGTGTTCAGACTGAGACATGATTTCACTGGTTTGCGACTGATATTTTTGTGGGTATAACAACAGCAGAGAAGGAGTTTTTTTTTTTCACAGTGTCAGCAAAAGTAAATTTGCAGACCCAAGTTTTGATATTTCTGATTTTCTTTGGTGGCCTTCTTTTGACTAAGATTTGAACCCCAGCAAGATGAACAAGGTTGAATAATGAACCTCAGGCTACATTAGAGAAAAAGACATAGTTCAGGTAGTCTGAACATACACAAGCATATCAAAGAGAAACAAGTTTTGGAAATGTTCTTGAACTCGGGCGGGAATAATTCTACTAAGGGAGCTGGCAAGTGTGGTGAAGTTGTTCAAGTTTGCTGAAGCAAGAACATTCTGAAGAATTTGAATATGTTCCAAAAGTATTCAAATATAGTCACAATACCACAGTTTGAAATATACATTCTGAGTTTGCACAGTCCATAGATCTGAATACTACAAGTTAGTGAATGAAGCAGTCCATAATTTTTGCAGTGTTGATGGTTTAAGATCAGTCAAGAGGCAGTTAAGTGGCTAGACACAAACTTTAGCAGTCATGTGAGCATATTAAGAGGAGGTAGCAGAATACATGTATATCTTCAAGTGATTGGAAGTCTTACTAAGGTATGACAAAGGCATAAAAAAAATAGACATAGTCAAGAACTATTGTTGAAGAGTCTCCAAGATCATTGGAACTGAAATCCTCAATAGATTGGAAGCCAAGAACAAGATCATCTGCATGATGGAGCACACCATTCATAGGTCATAGCAGAGTTAGTTGAATGAGATGAATAGTGATTTAGTAAGTTGAGGTTAGACTTCAAATCTAATGGTATGTTGAGCAGCTTTGAATGACTTAGAGATTTGTGACAATTCTTGATTTGACAAAGTGATACCTTCGGTGTTAGTGACTAATTGATTTGATAGTGATAATTTGAATGAAAATATCTTGATATGACATCTACAGCAGTGATAGCATCTTTATGTGATAGCCTGACAGTGACATACATTGACTTGACAAGATAGTGACAACCATTCAGATGACAGTGACAATGCAAACTACTAGTTGATGACATGATACATACTCTACCTTTATGTACATCCAAGCAAGTATATACAGAGATCTTGAGACCTTGATGACATGTTCAAAAATTCCTTTATGATGGAATGATCAGTGATAGCAGCAATGTCTCTGATGCACTTGAGCAGTGTTGAGCATATTGATGAACAGATGATGAGCAGAAGAGTGTTGCAGCTGTAGATGACTAGCAGTAGTGATGTTCAATATGACAATGATGACGTGGACAGAAAGATGATGTGGTAGTGAGCACACTTGACAGTGATATATGTGTGTGATGAGTATGTTGAGACAATGAGCTCTAATTGTAAAAGCAAGCTTGTCTTGTTTTTGAGGTTAAGATACATCAAACCCTTATTAGCAAGGTCTAAGAAAACTGAGAAGGGTCCTGGATGAATAGTAGGTGCTCTTTGTATTAGTAGGTGCTTATTTTACCTCAATATTGTAGTCATTCCAAAACAAATACAAAAATATTACAAAATCATATGGTGTGGTGTTATCTTATGCTATGGTTCTTGTTATGACATCATGATTCAGATGCTTATGATTTATAAATGATGAAGTGATAGATGTTTATGAAATGATTATGCAAATGGTAGAATAATGTATTGATGAATAAGTTGTTGATTGTTAAAATTGAAAAAGTAATAAATACAGCACACATAGATTCACCCCCCTCTCTATGTGCCTGGTGTGTCTAACAGCTTTGTCCTCCACCCAATTGTTGTCTCCACCTGACTTCAATCGGGACTTCATTCTCTACATGTTGGCATCCGAAAATCCCATCACTAGAGTTTTGGTTCAAGAGGACGATGCTCATCAAGAACATGTAATCTATTACGTTAACCAAAAGTTGATCAGTCCCCCTTTACGTTATTCACATGAAGAAAAGATGGCCCTTGCCATCGTATTCTCCATCCAAAAGCTACTCTACTACACATTTTGATCCATACTCGAGTTGTAGTCAATTCCAACCCTATGTGGTACCTCTTGAGTCGTCTCATCCTCCAAGGTCTCACTGCCAAGTGGATTGTCGTCCTCCAGGAGTTTGACTTGGAATTTGTTGCACCGAAGAGCACTAAAGCATTGGTGTTAGCTGCACTTATGACATATTTTCCTCATTCATCTACATCACCACCCATCTCGATATACCTACCAGGAGAACACTTGTTTGTCATCTCCACTAAAGACCCATGGTATGGGGGCATCCTCTTGTACCTCCGCACCCAAAAATTCGAGGCCCACCTAATCTGAGAAGATATACGGTGCATATTGTTAACCAAAAAATCCCCCACTTAGCTCTCAATGGCCTACACCACCCAAGGACACCATCTCACGACCCTCATATCACTCCATTAGACCCCCACACCCTCAAAATAGCTAAAGGATGAAGAAAAGGGATTAAAAACCCCAAAAAGGAGCCCAAAATAGTATCCTATGAGCTAAAACCCTAAAAGGAGCTAAAGTTAGGGTGAAAGGGGATAAAATCCCAAAAAAGGGGCTAAATCCCTAACCAAGGGCTTAAAACCCTAAAACCCCTTGAAAAAGCTATAAAAGGAGGGTGGGGGGTCACTCTCAAACAACTTCTCCCTTGCATATTGTTATGCTACCCATGGATTCCTTAAGACACCTTTTCCTCTCAAGCCACCCACTCCCTCTCCTCCATTTCCATTGATCCAAAGCTCCCCATCCAAGAGAGGTGCTTCCACAAGCTAGGGCATGGTGGCCCATTTCCACCAGAGAAGGTATAACTTGTCTTTCATGTCTTGTTTATTTGTTTTCTTTGCTTTCTAACCCTTGTTTCCATTTGTAGGTTTTATGTTTAACATTGTTTTGTAGGTTTTACTGTAGCTTAAGATTTGTTTGCAGGTATTTGGAGGCAGAACGCTAACTTTTGTTTGCAAAGGGGTTCACCATTGCTTCTCTCTTCTGTCTGTTCGTAGCTTAGTTTATTGTTCTGTCCATTTCTGTTTCCATTTTTATTTTCTGCATTTACCCACTAGCAGGAACCTACCCTTATATCCTATAGATAGAAGGTAGCCATTCCTACCCCTATAGCAAGGAGAAATCCCTGCTATAGAACTAGCGACCATACCAAGTCGATCCCACAGGATCCCTGGTCCAAATTTTTAATTTTCAAGTTTTTTAATTTTTTTGCCCTAGTTTTCAAAAAAATTCTTTTAAAATTTGCTTTAAATCCAGGTTATTTTCAGTTATCAGTACTGCCGAAGCCTCTGCTAGGAAAAATCGAGTCAATTTGGCCACAGTACAAGTTACTGTCGATCAAATCTGACTCTGCCCCACAAAAAACCCCAAATCTGGGGTAGGGCGCTCTTATCGGGCCCAAAAGTGAGGTGAGGGTGCACTTAATGGCCAAACAAGTGTGCCCAAGGCACACTTAATCCCCCGATAAGTGTGACTTCAGCCTAGAAACACAAATCGTGACTGTTTTTGCATTCTGTGTGACCCCCTCGCCTGTTTCTGAAAAAATCTTCGACCCCCTCGCCAGATTTGATCATAAATGTTTGGCTTGTCAAACAGAACTTCAATTTCAGTTTAATAGAGGTTAAATTTCAATTTTATAGGACTGTCAGTGCAACTCAGCCACCTCTGTCCAGCACACCAGTTCAATTTCAAGTTTCTATTTTTGTTTTCTGCAAATCATTTCACAAACAATGTGTAAATTCCAAGTAAATCTTAATGGCTTAGGCAAATGAATGTAGCCTAATTAAAATCAACCTAAAACAAATTGTCTTGCTTACCCTTCCTCCTCTACCAAGTCATCACCCTTTAGGGTATTCTGGGATATGATGAAGGGCAAGCTCGTATAGATCTAGCACTCCACTAATATTGTTCAAAACCACTAAAACTGGATGACCTGGAAGGTAGAGGGGGTAGAGAAGGAGGGCTTCTCACGGTGCTAAGCATCCTCCCTGTTGACCAATCTTACATCCGAGAGGTGACCTGAGGATCTACGGATGGGATTAGTCCCATTATGTCGAGAGCCCAGCACCTTCTCTTGGTTGAAGAGGAATATCAGTGTGAGGTAGACATCTAGTTAGGCCATACACATTCAGGGTTAAAAATTGTATTTGTTCACAATTTCTGATTATTCAAATGCATGCATACACAATGACATGAGCTCTACAATGTTGAATTCATAAACCATTTGCAGCTACCAAATACCAAAAAAACAAACAAACAAATACACCATACCAACTAATTAACCCAACTCAGTTCATGACACTGATTGATCCTTAAAATTTACCAATTTACACTAAGTACAACCAATCTACGGTATTTGAGGACATAAGTCCCTGACTGCTTCAACTGTGGGAAGAACTCGGGCTCTACCCAGAAACTCATTGTGAGGAGTACCACAGGAACCCCAAAGTAGCTAGCTGCTGAGAGGAATTGCCAAGCGAAATGGGCAATGACCCCTTCCGATTGAGTAGAAACACCTATGAGGAAAAAGCCAAGCGTTGTCTTCTGGAAGTCTTGGTGGCCAAGTGACCACCTGCAGCCAATAGGAAACCACTAAAACTAAGGTCCAAACATCATTCCCACCAGTTTCAAACATAAAATCTAACACAATTGATCCTTTACGCTCTTCCTGACGCCTAAGAGGAAAACCACCACCATTTGGAACACTCAATCGACACCGTCGAAGCCGCTCTCAGTGATATCCCACACCATCAGAAGGCCACATAGCCTCTGATTCTGATTCAGACCCATACCAGTCTGAACCAGACCTCCATACTGCACCATCAAGCCCCATGGCTAGTGCAAATCTAGATCCATTTTCCAGCATAACCATAGCAAGTGGACCCATGTCCACATCACAACATGTCACCCACAACCTAGCAAGTGGCCCAAGCACAGTCATGCAGACTATCATCAGTCACCTGCCACCACCTATAGTGACCAGCCAAGTTAGCCCACTGACAGCACATGGGGGCAGTGGCCCTTCTACACACACTGCCCCTCCTGCCACACAGGGGGGCAGTGGACCATCCACTTACATTGCCCCTACTTTCATACATGGGGGAAATTTCCCCACCACTCATACCATCCCACCCACAACACTTGGGGGAATTGACCCATCCGCAATGGTGCCACCACAAGAACCCCCAACTGTGCAGATGCATTATGCACCTGCAAACCCCACCACCATCGCAGCCCCATCCCACATCAACCTGGGGTCAAATATGCCATTCATGGCTCATCTTAAATTGCCTAACTTGGCCAGATTAACAAATGACCCCACTCGCCATCAATCCTTTTGGCCTCCAATGCCAACTAATCTACCATCAGACATTTCCAAGTTTGAAGCCAAAGCAGGGGAATGTCCCCAAAACCACATAATGACATTCCATCTATGGTGCTCATCCAACAGCATCATAGATGATTCCATTAGGCTGAGGCTATTCAAATGCACCCTTATAGGTGATGTGGCCAAATGGTACATTGAGCTACCGTAGGCCAAATAACCGGACTTCAACTCCCTAGCCTTCATCTTCCTACAGTATTTCCAACTCCCTGTCAGATATGACGAAGGGATGGATATCCCGTTATCTTGTCGCCAAAGCATCACCACTCATATAATGGACCATATCCATGAGTGGTGGAAAAGTCGTATTCTATGCAAAATCCAACTTGACAACAGGATCTTCTTGGATTGGTTCCTTAAGACCTTGCTCCCGCCCATAGCAAAGGACATCGCATCTGAATGTCCCCAATCCAAAGAAGAGGACATACTAAAAGCTCAATAGTTTGACCTTATCTACGCTCAGTCTGGATACCTGTACACCATCATTCTAGACACTCCCCATCCGAGTACCTCCTACTATGATGCATCGGGGGCATCCCATGCTGCAGACGGCATCATAGGATCAGTCTCCCAATAGCCACAGCCTCGACTGACACCACCTATCGTTACACCACAACCAAGCAACACTGCTAGTGTTGCTTACCAAAACCAAGCTCCAGACTATGCAAGAATGATGTCTCAGTCTGGAGCAACAACTTCCTATGCACAGCCTGTGCCACCGCAGCAGGCTCAGGCCATGGCTTGGCCAACACAACAGTATGTGGGGCAAATGACCACATTTGTGGCACCGCCACCCCCACAAATCTACTATGCACCACCAGTGCAACCAGTTTAAGCCCCCACCTCTGCTCCACCCGCCCCATTGGGACAAGTGTTCGCACAACAAAATTGTCCCAACCAGCCTACCCCCAACAATTAGCAAGGGCAAGCTAGAAATAACCGGCCCCGCAACCAAGGCAATAACCAACTATAGGGAGGTAGTCAACAACTGAACCCTCCCAACAATGCCGCAACAAATCAGCTAGCCCAAAACCCCCATGACAGAATGCACCAAGACACAACGCCCCATTGCACACAAACCAATTATGCACACTCTATGATGTTTATGGGCACTACACATTCGAGTGCCCCCTCATGGCTCACGCTAAGCAGGCCATTCAAAACAAGGCCCAATAGGCTGCCAACATGGTGAATCAATCCCAACCCAACCCGGCACCACAAGGACCTCCCCCTATGGTTCTTCAAAACCCACTACTAGTCCAAGGATTGGTGGCAATCGCACCCCCTCCCCAGGCCAATCCCAACACTTTGGGGGCACCTCCCACGGCTGAAACAGGTGTTCACCACCTACTAGCCATGACGACCGAAGAGATCAACTTACAAAATAGACAAAATCAGTACGGTACCACCACCAAACCCACTGACACATCAGCGACATCAACATCCAAAACAGTCAACCTACCTCTTCAGTTACCCCCATTCCCACGCCCCCCCGTACGCAGGATTGCCAATAACACCACGACTAGAGCTACAATTAGCTATAGCATTGTGGATTATTTGGCCCAAACACCAACCGCCATGTCCGCTCTTGAGGTGCTTAAAACATGCCCAATGTAGCAAAAAGCCTTACTAGCCACCCTAGGGGCAGTAGAACCCTCCAACTCCAAGTTGATCACATTCAACATGAAGAATGGAGAACCGTGCATGCCATCAACCATCACCTTTCAAATCCCAGTGTCCATCTGGAATTTTGTTGTGCACCGGTGCATAGTGGATGAGGGGGCATCCACATGCATTATGTCTGTTAGAATAATCAAACCCATAGTATTACCCACTTAGACATTAAATCATTTATTTTTGTCTTATTTTCCTAGTTCATGAGTCCCACCATGTTCAAGTTGCTAATTGCCTATCCATAGAGGTCAAACTTGCTATCTTTGACTCATGTAGCACTTGGGAAAGCCTTAGGAATCAAATCTGCTTTATTCCTGGCCTCCTAGGCGCCCTTCTGCTTTTTCTGCTTTGTTGACTGCTTTTTCAGTTTTTAAAGCACATAAGGAAAGCAAGACTAGGTGAGGTGAACCTGTTTTATTCCCCTTTCATCCTCCACTCTTTCCTCCATGCAAAAGCATGTATGAGCTACCATTTCACCCCTCATTAGCTTGCCCATGCGCCCTTGCCAATTCGTGAGCCTCATGACAGATTTGGGATCAGCTTTTTACACCTATGGGGGATTTGCCTATTTTGGGTAAGCCTGCTTTATGCTAGATTTGGATGCTTCCTCATGCATTTGATTTCTTCATGTATTCTATTTATTCAGAAGCCTATGATATTACAAGGTTGGCTATTGTACACTGAGTTAATATAATTTTGTATTACAGCTCCATTTTCAGTCTCCATTGTTGACAATTTGCATGATCAATTGTAATTTGTTGTGAGTGAAATTAATCTATTGCTGGTCAGAATTTCTACAATGTCTACCTTGGTTTGGCAGAAACTTGGATCACCAATTATGCAACCGTCCTCCACAACCCTGTGGGATTATGATGGACATCCACTAAATCCCAAGGAATACTCCCCCATGTCCCCATTACATTAGCCGGGAAGATAGTGTTGATTGACATAGAAGTCGTCAATGCTCAACTGGACTACAACCTCCACCTCGGAAGGAGTTACATTTAGGCCATGAGAGCAGTCACATCAACTATCTTTTGTCTCATGATGTTCCCCCATGAAGGGAAGATTGTGACGGTTGATCAGCTCACTTATCATGATCCGAAAGGGTTAATGGCACCTGCCAATGTTATCCCTACCATTACCACCATCGAGCCACAAGGGGTGACCACACACACTAATGTCATCCCTGCAATCAACACTATGGTTGACAACACACCAGCACCTCTGTTGTTGAATGTGGGCCCTAGGTTGTTTGCCGATACCTCCATGATGGCTCCTTTCTCGTTAGTGTCACCACCACTGACACAAAATGAAACTGTGGACTTGTGCATGGTCTCATCAAGCACCGCTGCATCCAAACAACAACCACAACTACAGCCCCAACCACAACCACAACATTGTCTGTAGCCACAACACCAACAGTAGCCGCAACATCACTCGCAGCAACAGCATTACACACAGCCACAACCACAACCGCATCCCCACATGCAACCCTCGGGCAGTTATTTGGGCTCATCCCTAGTCCATATGATTCCCTTCCTATTCCCCCCACCTAGTGTCCTGAGCAAGCCAGTCATGGCCACCTTAAGCCTACCCAACTTTACGTTGGGAATCCCAGTGTGGTATCTTGATCCACTAGCTCAACCACCAATGCCCCAGTTTGTTTTAACCCCGGTGCAACCCATTACAGTCGGGTTTCACCCTCCACCCTCTCCGCAAAAGCTAATAGCCGCACCCGCAACTGCCCCACCCCACCCGAAAAGGGCCAGGGGAAAGAATGACAAATCCACTGCAGAACCGTGACAAGTCCCACCTTGTGCCATCTGCGAACAATAGGGCCATCCAACTAAAAATTGCCCTAAAAACCTAGTGATCCATCCGCACCTAGATGCCATGGACACAAACAAAAACATCCCTGTGGTTGAACTCCCAATCATGCTGATAGTCAGGAACAAGGCATTGAGGACAAACCATGCTTGTGCCCTTTGTGCCTTGTATGGACATTACTCCCACCATTTCCAAGACCTACCCGAATTTCATATGGCTATCGTTGACCTCCATCAACATTCCCTTGAGTCTGAGATCACCTTGATCGAAGAATTTCAACCCCCACCTCCTTCTTCAAACACCATGTCCATCTACATGATGCCCAGTTCTACCAATCCTCTTGTCTCCACCATCACTAATGGTCCATCAGACCTGTCTCTTCCGTTGTTTCCCCAACCACAGCCACAACCTCAGTTGCAACCTCAACCTCAGTTACTAGGGAAACAGTGGGGTTCATTCCCACTCAACATGATCCTTTTCCTTTTCCTTTTCCTTTTCCTTTTCCTACCATCCGGGATCGTGAGTAATTCTACCTTGGAAACCCTCAAACTACAAGATTTCAGACTGGGAGATCATGTGTGGTACCTTGAACCACCTACCGTACCTCTGACGCCCTAGGATGTGTTGACTCATGTCCAGCCAATTGAGATGATGTTGCACCTACCTCCAGGTCCAGCAAAGACTCCTTCTATATCTAGGCCTACCCCTGTTCCTCCAACAGATACTGGTGGCAAGGCCACAAAAACCATAACCAATACCATTTACATGATCTCTAGCACCATTTTCCCTTTTGTCTCGTCAGCCGTGGAAGATCGACCTAATCTATCCTGACACCACTTACGCAATGACGGAGATATATGTAAGACTGCCTTCGGTTTTACCCCATTCCCTTTAAACCATAGTGTGGAATCAGTTCTTCCCATAAAAGACCAGATTTCGTCATCCCGCCTTGCCAATGACCTTTGTATCGGCAAGGGGGCATACCTCTTTGCTGACTCAGACGGTCGACTCTTGAAGAAACCGTGCAAAACGCTCCACCTCAAGAGATTCTATGCTTGATATAACCACTATGAGTCCCTTATAGCTTAGCTTTTTCCCTTCCTTGTTTTTCAATGTTTTTTAGCACAAGTTAGGGGAAGTACCATTAGTTGCTAATCCAAAGTAGCCCGGAACTGATTCGAGACACTTCTCACGCCTCTGGTCTCAAATTTCCATCTCCTAATGAGACCATTGTCTCATGTTTAATAAATCAATTTCGAGACCATTTCCCACCAGTCACTTCAATTTACAATCCATGACGTGACGATGCAAGTGTCTACGGACCTGTACTTGTATCACACTTCTCGACTGCTACTCATGTGATTTTTTGGGCCACCACCTGTTGAGGAATGTAATTTTACTTTTATTTTTGTATTTATAATTGTCTTTTCCACCGCACCTTACATGGACATATGGACCATCGTCCACAAAACCCTTTATTTTTCTTCTATGTATTTGGCATATAAGTGCCCCTGGACTTGTGCTAACATCGCATGTAGTCAATTCTATCCACCACAACACACACACACGCTCTCCTGACCTCTATCCAAGAGCCACTTCGTTTTGCATGCCTCTATCGCACCGACTTGCGAGCCTCCACCATGATCTATCCCATGCATGTATTGGTATGTTTGAGAGCCTTCTGCTCCATCCATACTATGCAGATGACCTTTGGACCTCTATCCACCATCCCGACATGGGGCACCTCCTGTGCCACCGCAATTGGTTGACCATATTGGACTTTTGTTTAAGCTCTTTTCTAACTCCTTAAAACAATGAAAAGATTGTCGAGTGCAGCTACTTTCTTTCCTGCTCACTAAAGTATAGGAAATGGCATCTACATCGTCTCATTTACCTCCTTTTGCGGACCATGTAGACCATCAATTGAAAAGGACCTCCTTGGCACACTCAAGCCAAGATCGTTCCCCTCTGCATACTTTTATGCTTTCTCAGGTAGAGGGGCCACACTTTATGAAAAAGCTCACTGTCGGTTGTCGTTAAGCTCTTTTCTAGCCATCTCATCAAGAAGAGATTGCCAAGCAAACTTGGTTTTGTTCATGCTCATAAAAGTATCTGAATGATCGTCTAGTCAGTATAGGTTTAACCTTTTTCGACCTGATTGGACTACGAACGGTAAAGAAGTCTCTCATCCCCTATAGGATGGGCGAGCTCTCCTATGTATGCTTTTATCCTTTTTCAGTCATAAGCGACTACCAATGAAAAATAGCCCCCACTGGAGTCTTCTTCAGACTCTCTAAAATTGAAAGCACTATCGAGCATTTACCTTCTCGGGCTCGCCAAAAATCCACGATATCATACCACAATGGTGTCCCTAGACCCCACCCCATAGTAAACAGTTTGGCAGCATTCCCACATTGGGTTGCCTTTTTTCAGAGTACTCTGCAATGTGTCTTCCTTGGATCCCATCAGTTTCAAAAGTGTCTACCTCCTCCAAGCTTTTCCCATCTGCAACAAAATTCCTGGTATTACAGCTATGATCCCATTCCCATGAGTCAACTTTCATTTGCTGCCTGGTCTACCCTGCCATCATATGCTGAACAAAGGAATTCTGAGTCCACCACACTCCCCCTGCCCCTGTTCAATTATTTCCCTCCCCCTCCCCCCCCCCCATTCAGTGGGTCAGTTCGCAGATTGCCTCAACACCTTTTGGTTATCTCCCTCACGCTCCTAGTCAAGGAATTATCATTGCCTTGGCTAGGGGAAGGTCTCCCTCTGTCGACGCCAATACACATATTCTAGAGGATAGACCCAGAGGTCCCTATATCCTAGTTTCATTAACATCATTGATGAGTTCCTTGGACCACTTGAGAGGATTCCTTAGTGCCTCTCGGGAAGGTTGTTTCTCACGTGCTCGAATCCAACTAAATCATCTCACCGTTGAGATTCGTACAGGGTTTTATCCGTACAATATTTGGTCGAAGACCCCAGATGTCACCTGAATCTAGCACATTGGTGAGTTCACTCAAGGGACCTAAACAGGTTATGTCCCTTGTGATTTCTGGGTTGCATTGGAGACAGTGTTCAGAAGCCCTAGCAGTGCTTCTATATACCTTTATGATTGATGCAGCATACGTGTACCGAAAAAGAATCTGACTCTCAATCAGTGAGTCCATACATCTATGTACTATTCCAGATCTATTAGATCATTAGTCATGAATATATAGCATTCAATGAGAATGCCATGAGTCCAATATACCAGATCAACATTGTATTCAGCCTCACATGGAGGCAACCATTATTGTAACATCAATTGTATATGATCGGCTCTTGTATTTTAGAGCATAGATCAAATTATTCTTTTGACATTGTCACAAGCATGGGGATGCCCACCTCGTCCATATACATGTCACACATTATTTGTATCTCACCCATTGATGGGAACCATATTAATACAAAAACCAAAAGCCACCATGCCCCAGCTCCAAAAGCACCACCTCTATGTAGCAAATCCTATGATGTCCGTCGGCCATACGTTGAGCTCCTACCCTCACACATCAGGGGGCAATCTGTTAACCCAAAAATCCCCCACTCAGCTCTCAATGGCCTACACCACCCAAGGACAACATCTCACGACCCTCATATCACTCCATTAGACCCCCACACCCTTCAAATAGCTAAAGGATGAAGAAAAGAGCTTAAAAACCCCAAAAAGGAGCCCAAAATAGTCTCCTAGGAGCTAAAACCCCCAAAAAGGGGCTAAAACCCTAAAAGGAGCTAAAGTTAAGGCGAAAGGGGCTAAAAGCCCAAAAAAGGAGCTAAAGCCCTGACCAAGAGCTTAAAACCCTAAAACCCCTTGAAAAAGCTATAAAAGGAGGGTGGGGGGTCACTCTCAAACAACTTCTCCCTTGCATATTGTTATGCTGCCCATGGATGCCTTGAGACACCTTTGCCTCTCAAGCCACCCACTCCCGCTCCTCCATTTCCATTGATCCAAAGATCCCCATCCAAGAGAGGTGCTTCCACAAGCTAGGGCATGGTGGCCCATTTCCACCAGAGAAGGTATAGCTTGTCTTTCATGTCTTGTTTATTTGTTTTCTTTTCTTTCTAACCCTTGTTTCCATTTGCAGTTTTTACTGTAGCTTAGGATTTTTTTGCAGGTCTTTGGAGGCGGAACCCTAATTTGTGTTTACAGAGGGGTTCACCATTGCTTCTCTCTTCTTTCTATTCGTAGCTTAGTTTATTGTTCTGTCCATTTCCATTTCCATTTTTATTTTCTGCATTTACCCACTAGCAGGAACCTACCCTTCTGTCCTATAGACAGAAGGGAGCCATTCCTGCCCCTGTAGCAAGGAGAAATCCCTGCTACACATCTGACACCAAGTTGCTCTCCATATCCTCATTAGAGATGTATTTTATCATCGAGGCATTGATACCATATTACGTCATTGCCTCACCCATGATGAGGCCGAGAAAGTGCTTAATGACTATCACAATGCATCATGCGGCAACCACCTATCCAATTTTGCCACTACCCAAAATATTCTGCTGGCTGGTTATTTTTGTCCTTCCATTTTCTTTGATTGCATCAAGGCAATCAAACACTACCGCGGTTTCCAACTCTTTGCCCCAAAATCAAGGACTCCCCCTGCACCACTACATCTCGTAGTCACAGTCGGTCCTTTTTGCAAGTGGGCGATCGATTTCATGACAATCATTCCTACCTCGATCGGAGGACATAAATACATTATTATGGATGTCAATTACTTCACTAAGTGGGTCGAGGCCATGCCCACATTCAATTTCAAAGTTGATATGGCAACACAAATTTTTCTTTAACCATGTCATTTCACAATTCGGTGTCCCCCAACAGATAGTCTCTAACCATGGTACACATTTTGAAGACGTTGTTTGGATAGAACTTTCAACCATGTTGAAGTTAGAGCACCAGTACTGATCCACCTACTATCCTCAGGGAAATGGGAAAGTTGAAGTAGTCAATAAAATTATCAAGACCATGCTCCAGCGGATGGTTGGAAACCACAAAACCAACTGGAACCACATGTTATTTTCCACTCTTTGGGCCTACCGCATGTCCACGAAGACCGCCACCAGCTTCACCCCATTACACTTTGTCCACAGTGTTGAATCACTACTCCCCATTGAGTGCCAAATTCCATCACTTTTGGGTGTTATAATGTCTACAATAATCCACCTATTCTTTAATTATCAACCAGGGTTGGTAAACTTAGAGTTGACACAAAATATATGCGAAGATAGAGAGTGTCGTGTAAATATTTATACAAACAAAAGATCGAAATATCTTTCAAAATGAAAAACTAAGTCAAACTTCCTAAAAATGCAATTAAGGTAACTAAACTGAGATAAAAGATTAACTAAACAAATAATCTATCTTATAACTTTGGACTAAAAAGGATATAATCAGCAACTTACTTATTCAAATGGAAAACTAAAGTGCAAGGAATATTTAACTTATAAGCAACTAGAAAACTTAATAGATAAAACTTAATAAGGAAAACTTAAAAAGAAGCAAGTAGAAAACTTAATAAAGAAAACTTAAATAAAATAAGCAAGTAGAAAACTTAATAAAGAAATATCTTTAGGTTTTGTCCTAAAAGTTCTTTCAATAATAACACAATCATAAAAAGACAACCTAAAAACATACTAAGGAAAACACTAAATCTTGCATGTAAACAAATAAATAAATTCAAAAGGAATAGACACAAAACCATACAACCATAAGACAAAATCACAAACAAAACTTAAAAATAACATAAACTACATTCAAAGTAAAAGAAGGAAAATGATAAAACTTTAATAAATAATTTAAAACAACTAAACTTTAACTTAAATGTTAAACAAAACTATTATTTAACTATTACAGACAAAGCATAATTCAAACATCAGCAAAACAGAACTGAAAACAATCTTACAACACTAAAAACATAACTAAAGGCTGAATGGCAGATTGAACTGTGGGTCTAAAAGGGTGGCTGAATAATAGAATAAACAAGCTATCCAAATGACAGGTTGCACAGTACAAAATGGTAAAAACTAACCTAAATGAACTAATCTTCAGTTGAAGCCATGCAGGTGTAATTCTAATGCATTGGAACAGTAAATAAACCTATTTAACAGAAAATTAACCTTAAACTAATTCATGAACAAAAGGAATCTTTTGCATTTTAAACTAATAAACAAACTGGAAATTAACTTGCATAAATTCAAAACAGGAAAGGAAATAACAGAATTGAATCTATTCTAAATTCATGAAAACAAATTATTCTATATTCTTGAAAACAAAGACTAGAAGTAATGCTAGAAATGAAAATAAATGGAAACAAAATGACTAAAAGAAAATAACTGAAAGCAAGCTATGCGTGCATCTAACTAATTAAATTTCGAAATAAAACTAAGTTAATGTATTGCATAAAACAAATAGAATAGCATTTACTATAATCTACTGGAAACAAACTAGAAATTAAACTAGACTAGCTAAAACAGAAAAGAAACTAAGCTAAACAAAGAAAATGAACCTCTGGTTGATGAGGGGCCCTCTCAGCAATCAGGGGTGATTCCTGGATAACTTCTACTTAAATGCAATCTTCAACAGCAATTCATACAGCTCTTTATTCAGATGGTGGAACAGAAATACAAAGTTCAAGAGTAAATTACAACAAGAACTCTTCTCCTAACTCTACTAATTGACTATTTTTCTAGCTAACTAAGCTCTCTCATAGAGGCTGCTTTATATAATTATTTATAGGGGTGAGCAAGTCGACCCTTTAGTGGTCAACTTCTCTCTAAATTTAGTCGACCATAATGGATTTTAACTGATCACAAGCCAACGCATAAACATTTCCCTTCTTCAGCGCAAGTCTAGTTCTTTTCACTGGATGGCATACACACAGGTTCCTTCTCCAACGCAAACGATATGCAGAGGTGGCACACGACTCCTTCTTCAGCATGAACATGGAATGGTGGCGAGTCAAGGCAGCATACATAGTGGTTCTTCTAGAACGTAGGTCATTCTATTCTTTAAACGCGCAGAATGGTGGTAGTTTGGAGTCAAGCAGAGGAGGCCATGAGCAATCCTTCTAGGGCGTGAGTTGAATGCATCAATCCAGCGCGTGGATGGTTGATGTGGTGGTAACTGAAGGAGAATGTAGGATGGTGAATATTCTAGAACACAGCTTCATCACCTAGGTGCGTGGATAACAATTCGTTGGCAGTTGGTTCACGTTTTAGATGGTCAAAATTAATTCTCAGCAACGTGCAGTCTGATGGGCGATATGGACGGAGTGCTGAACGAAAGGTTGGGACATGAACTGGATATGTTGGGCATCGATTTAGGGAAAACGGAGTGTCTATCTGCTAGTGTGCTTCAGGACTGGAGTCTTCAGCAACAAATTTCGACATCTGGTAAACCATCAGCGAGTTTAATACAACGGGCTGAATGACGAGCTGGATGTCGAGCTGGACATGTTGTGCAAAAAGTAGGCTAAAATCATTTTGCATATTAACTTGGCCCAAAGGATTATAAAACCTGGAAACAATTATACAAACTAATTAATACATCAAATGAGTTTTAATAATGTTATTCTTAATTAATAAAACTATAAAAATGATATTAAAATAATAATTTTATATAAACCTTAAAATCACTCATACCTGGAGTTGAATAATAATATGCGTGACATAAAACATACAAAAGATGATAAAATATGTATTTAAATGAATAATTTATCTGCCAAAAATGATAACAAATCGAGGATCAACAATCACTCTGCCTTGACGTCGAACTCCTTCCCGACACCTCTCCATTAGAGGAGCGCCTTACTCTACTTGAACAAACCAATGAGGACCTTTGCGCTGCTCTCCAACCAACTGAAGCAACTAATACACCGTTGAAGTCACATTTTGACTCCCATGTCCGCCCTCGTACCTTTAGTGAAGGTGATATGGTTCTTGTTTATGACCAAGCCAATGATAAGTTGGGTAAAGGAAAGTTTGAAACCATGTGGTATGTCCCATACGTCATCCACTACTACCTCGAAAAGGGGGCATACATTCTAGCTGACTCTAACGTACAACTCTTGAAGAATCCCTGCAACGGGATCTACATCAAGAGATTCTATGCATAATATCACCATCATGAGTCACTTGTAGTATAGTTTTTCTTTTCTTTGTTTTTCACCATTCTTGAAGTGAGTCTCACAATGTGTTTCCTTGACTGCTCCAGATGGATCCTACCTTGCATCTCTACATCAGATTCATTGACAAAGCGAGCAGATGGTCTCCTAATCTCCCCTCGGCTGCATGGGTTATCTATTCCCCATCACATGAGTTTATCCATATCGATGGCATTTGTGTTGGCATTTCTACCAACAACTAGGCTGAGTACGACGGTGTCGTGGGCCTCTTGGTCGCCACCCTCCAGTTGGGTATTCATCACCTTGATGTCTTCTTAGACTCCCAACTGCTTGTCTCCCAGTTGAACAACTGATATCGAGTACGTGATCCTTGTCTCTTTAGAAAGTTCTTGCACACTAAATAATTGGTTAGAACTTTTGAATCCATCACATTCACACATGTTCCCAGAATCCTCAATAGTGTGGCAGATCAATTGGCCAACGATGTTTTAGAGTGGCATATTAATCATCGCATATAGGAAACATATAAAAAAACTGCATCATGCATCACCATATAATCATGCATACATGTGTAACATACATCATCTAGGCATTTTCATCATCAAAAGACTCACATAAAAACCACAAAGTGCATCCACATGCATCAATATATATATATATATATAATGTCAAATTGTTCAGTACAAAATGAGAAGCCCCACAAATCTTTCTCAGCTAAATACACATATCCATACAAAAATCCTAGTGTACGATCACACTAGGGGTAGCACAACAGGATGCTAGCCAGAATCAGAGCCCTTTGCCTGGTCCTCCGACTATGTATCCTCCTATGAATATATGAGGAATTCAACCAGAAAGTGAGTAATTCAAACCACAGGAGAACCTAGGAGCGTTAGTGAGGTTCACAAATCAAATTTGGGTGCAAGATTCAGCAAAAACCATCAAATTACAGATAAATTACACACAATGATAAATGGAAACAAGATAATTTTGGACTATCTAACCATGAAATTTTTATTAACAGGTTTATAAATACATCATAAGAGTTTCGAATGGATTTGGAAGCCAATTGTGAGCAAATAACCAAAAATTGCCAAATTGGCATCAAACCCCCCTAGGTGGGCCAATAACGTCCCAAATCTCTCCAAATGGCCATGAATTGCTGAATTGGCATGGTTGATGTGTTTTGGTTCAATGATTACACCTTAGACAGTGTGGGTTTGTAAAACTAGGTGGTTTAGAGTCTCAATGCAACATTAATTGCACCAAATCAAGCCAAATTTGGGCAAAATCCCACTCTAGCACTCCAAGTCAACTTGCATGTCCACATTCAATGAATGGGAGTGCACCAGAAATAATGGATGTGCATATGTTTCTGGTTGACTAAGATGGAGTACCCATGTGGGTCATGGAGGCTCAAATTAACATGGCATATGTCCACCTAAGCACCCCTAGTCCACCTCATAGTGTATTAAAGCTTAAAAAGAAATAAAATTGAATAATTGGTGTAACTAAGGTACTAATGATGGATTATTGTTCTAATACCCTCCCTTAATCCAAAAACTAAGTATTCTCACAAAATGATGAAGGCCTTGGCAACAATGGCTCATGTCACCTCAAGTACATAATTCAAAACTTACAATTTTAATTTGTCCATGTGAACCGAGGAAAGAAGGAAAACCTCGTGGGAAAAACCTTCCCTCAAGAATGGACATGGGGCTGGACCTGCCATAATATAACAGCGAATTACCATCCCTCACTCACCCCAAACAAATATCTCAAGTAAGTGAAGGTCTTCTCAGCGAAATCCTTGGTAAAACTGTCAGCAGTTTGCTCGGTGGATGGGCAATATTGTAGTGAGATCACCCTGTCATGCACTAAGCCCCGAATGTAATGCATGTGTATCTCTATGTGCTTTGTCCTCTACCTATATACTGGATCAGTAGATATCTTGATGGAACTCTAATTATCCACCCAAATGTTGGTTGGAGAATCGATTGTGACACCAAACTCCCAGAGAATTCCCTGCAACCAAACACACTGTGTTGCAACATTGATTGTTGCCCTGTATTCGACCTCTGTTGATGAAAGTGAGATGGTGTTTTGTTTCTTACTTGACCAGAAAATGGGACCTTCAGAAAACATGAAGACAAAACCTGATGTTGACTTTCTGTTAGTTGGATCACCAGCCCAATCTGAATCATAAAATCTAGCTAGTTGAAGTGAGGAACTAGCTGTGTAGTGCACCCCGAATTTCTTAGTTCCCTGGACACATTGAAGAATTATTTTTTCATCCCTCAAATGTAGCTCATGTGGCTGGTTCATATGTATTTCTACAGCACTCACAGCATAAGACAAATCAGGTCTTGTATGAGTGAGGTAGAGCAAGCTGCCCACTAGTTGCCTGTAGAGTGTGATATCCACCATTGGGGAATTACCAAATTCATGCATTTTAATACCAGAAAGAAAGGGAGACTTGGCTGCCTTACACGTATCCATATTAAACTTCTTTATCAGGTCTGAATCATACTATGTCTGACTCAGCATGATGCCCTTACCATTTTGCTCAATTTCTAAGCCCAAAAATTGCCTTAGCAATCATAGGTATGTCATAGAAAATTCACTGTGCAAAGAGTTCTTAATTTGGACAATTAAATTGGTGCAGCTACCTGTAATAAGAATAGCATCAACATAAAGAACAATGACCTGCAAATTAACATCATTTTTCAGCAAATACACATTAGGGTCTTATTTGCATCTTGTGAAGCCAATTGAAAGTAGGAAAGCATCCATTTTTGCATACCAAGCTTTGGGGGCTTGCTTGAGTCCATACATTAATTTTTTCAGCCTACATACCAATGATTGGAAACCTTCAGTCTGCTTCATATATATCTCCTCTTGTATCTCACCATGCAATAATGCACTCTTTACATCCATGTGGCGAACTTCCCAACACTTACTAGCTGCCAGTGCAAGAACTAGTCTAATTGAGTCCATCTTTGCAACCGGTGCGTAAAAAACTCCATGAACTTGAGAATAGCCCTTAGCCACTAATATAGCCTTATGTTTTATATCAGAACCATCAGAATCAATTTTGGTCCAGAAGACCCATTTGCATTGAACAACTTTCCTCTTGGGAGGAAGGGGAACCAATTCCCATGTGTTGTTCTCTTGGAGGGACTGAAGCTCATCTTCCATTGCTGACTTCCATATTGGGTTTGTACAATATTGCTGATATGTTTGAGGATCAGAATTGATCAGCATGTAATAGTTCTCAGCAAGAATACTATCACTTGCAAAAGAAGCCTTACTAGTTTGTGATCTAGTTTTCCTAGGCTCTTGGGGATTCCCTGCCAATTCCCCAGCTGCTTGCACAATTTTTTCAGCCCATTTGGGCATATATTGTGAGTCATCTACAGAAATACCATCTTCTGAAACATTTATATCAGAATTATCAGAAAAAAATAGAGCATGTGTCATCACTTACATCTTCTAATGGTTGAGGAGAGGAGCAATCCCCCGGTGCAAGTTCGAAATCAGGAATTGGCTCTTCTTCAAATTTGACACTTCTTTCAACAAACGTTTTGCGAGTAGATGTGTCAAAGAGCTTGTAACCTTTGGTTTCCTAACCATATCCAACCATGAGACACTCCTTACTTTGTGGTTGCAAGGATTTCCTTTTCTCTGAAGGGATTATTGCCCATGCTTTTGTCCCAAAATCCTGAAATTTGAGACATTTGGTTTTTCACCAAACCATGCCTCATAAGGTGTCATTCCTTTCATTGATTTGTGGAAGGATCTATTTTGGATGTGAGCAACACAACTAATGGATTCATCCCATAGCTTGGTATTAATTTCCCTCACTTCTATCATGCAAGTGGCCATCTCTTTGAGAGATCTATTTTTCCTCTCTGCCAAACCATTTTGCTGTGGTGTGTAGGGAGTTGAGTGTTGCATTTGGATGCCACACTCCTCACAAAGTTGCTGTAGATTCTTGTTCACATATTCCTTTCCATTATTAGTCCTAATGACTTTGATCTTCTTCCCATTCTGATTCTCTACTAGTGCTTTCCAAACCTTGAGTTTCTCAAACACCTCAGATTTCAATTTCAGAAAATACACCCAGCAAAATCAAAAGTAGTCATCAATGAATGTAAGAACATACCTAGATCCACCATATTAGGGAGTGGGTAGTGGACCAATAAAATCAGAATGCACCAACCCAAGTGGTTTTGTTTCTCTCCTTTCCTTTCCCTTCTCGTATCTCTACTTAGGATGATTCCCAATCACACATCCAATACATGCTCTAGTAGATGGCTGAATTTGTGGAAGACCTTCCACCATTTATTCTCTGTGCAATGTGTTAACACTCTATCAAATTTTTTATTATAAGAGATATGTGGAAAGTTTGATCTTGTCAAAAAGTGTTGGGAAGGAAACCTTAGAGTTTGCAGGGAGGCTAATGGCATATATGAGATAGCATTCAGCCACTAGAATAGGCCGCGATGGAAATGAAGGAAAGGACAGCGTAAATTGGTGGCCCCACTCTAGAGTAATGAATATTGAAAGCAGCAAGACACTCCATGGATCAAAGATGCAGGGTAAAGCAGAGAATTGGATGCACTGAAGGCATTAAACTGGAGTCATAATAGAAGGCTGAGATTGATATGATGGCAGATCAATGGCATCAAAACATTTCGCATGGTGAACAATCTCGGCCAAAGCAACTTTTCCGAATCATGAAATAGGTTAAAAGTTGGAGGCATCTAATAGCCGAGGTTGGGATCCAAGAAGATCCACGATAATAAATGATTTTGCATCCTAGACTAGCAAGGACACAATAGCGATTTTGGATTGTGAAAAGTGGTACATGTCGCTCAGATCGATGGTAACTACAAGAGCGGAGGGAGATCTACATTTGTGGTTTATTTCACAATCTAAACTAGCATGGAGGGTCCACTCAGATCACGGTTGTGAAGAAAAGATGATCTTGATAGATGGTTGAGCTACACACGCACGAGGTAAGGAAGAATGTAGCATAAAGGACCTCACATACCAAAGGCTCCGATCGTAAGGAGCAATATCCGGAATGCAAGCTGCTTGGGAAAGGCGCGAAGGTTATGCTATGTAAAAATATATAAAAGGATCCACATGAAGTTGGAAAGGTTTGTCTTTTCCGAAGCCTCGAAGCCACCGAATACCCAACCGCATACAGAGCGCCAGCATAGACAAACTAGGAGACTGTGCTAAAAATCAAGGTAGGCCCCTGATACCTCCTTAGTGCTATTTGAAAATGGATGTGATAGGAGCAGTAGAAGTGGTAGGGGTGAGAGATGATATAGAACCCAAGGTCACATGTCATAGGGCAGAGGAAAGTCTCGTAGATGAGAATGCGAAGATTTTTGATACCATCTTGGTGGGAGAATCCATTGAAGCTGCCAGAGGTAAATTGAAAATTCTTAATGACCGAGGTAGAGATACCTACGATGTTTTTAAATATTTTTTCCATTTTTTCTCTGTTGGCCAAACCCCCCATTTCCCTGAGTTTGTTCGAATGGTGTGCAGACAATTTCTTTGTCACCGAAGAAGTCATTATGAATAAGTCAAAGTCAAAAATCATTTGGTTAGTCCAGGCTTCCGTCATCCACAAAACCTTGCACATCTCGGACGAGTTTTTCCATATATCCCAAAACTACCAAGAGGAAAATATTATACGTTACTTCAGAGAATATACCGACAAAAGTAGAGAAACATTCTTGAAGGCCTGTTGAAAACCCAGTAGTGAACCCATTGAACTGTCATACCCTATTGACCTTAGCTAATTCAATGAAGAAAATCAGTGGTGTATATTCCTGGCCAATCAATTTTTAGGTCTAGATACTGATGCTTATGTCACAGAGTCATTGTGAGTCTATTTTTCATCTTGAGTACTTGTCCGGCCGAACCTGAATTGCCCAGGCAATATTATTAGTCTTGTTGTCTTGAGTTTGATGAATTCCTAGCCGAGAACATCCGTTCTCAGTTAGCGAATTTCCACGGCACTAAAGTGTTCAGATTCTAGTCCTTTTTGCTAAGGATGCTTATAGCTTAGAACGAAGAAGACCTACAGGTACCTGAATTGGAAATCACTATTGATATGGCCACGAACTATTGTAAGTTCATGAACCAATTGATGGCTGAAGTATACGACCTTTTCTTTCAGGAAAGGTTACCTAGGGTGTTTCCTGAGATGAGACAAATGCTATAGTTTTCAAATAGCAAGAAGATAGGGGACTGGTTCCTGACAAAATTCAAAACAACCATAAGATTGTATGGATTTGTGCATCAACCTTACATTATGCCAGCTTTTCTAACCACCAGGGTTTTCTCCCTAGAATTGATATGGAAAAGACTCACTGTTGAGGAAGAGCACTTCTTGAGCTATTAAAAGAGCTCCAATTTGATTTTCCCCTAGGAAGTGGGACCATACACAGTCAGGAGAAGAGCTGCTTTGCCACTAGTTACCAACTTGCTCAGGGGCATGGAGTTTTCTCTGGAACAAGCAGTAAACTACGACCCTCATCAAATAATTTCCAAAAGGAGGAAGGCTCACAAGTGCAAGCCTTTCAAAACACACTGAGATACTCAGACTCAGGGAAGCAGCAAACTAGGATGATTTCCCTAATCCTACCCTGATGGACACCAGCATAGAATGAAGCACTAGCTCACACCTACCAGGAATAGCTTCTCCCCAAAGAGAATTGGCTAAAATAGTTTCAATAGACAGGGATGTCTCATCATTGGTCAGTTATTCAGCGATTTCAGTGAAAAGAGGGGGTATGGAGGCTATGGATACTGAAGAGGTGGACACGGCGAGCATGCCCAAAAGGCAGAAATAAGAACAGGGGCAACAGTTAATGCAGGTTAAAAAGGGAAATACAAAGGGACAGATGAAGAATAAGAATATGGAGAAAAAATGGAAACAAAAAGAACCCGAGGCAGCCAAATTACAAATCCAAGAATATGTATTTGATGGGAAGACTCCAAGCAGGTATGAATCCAAAGAAGACTGGCTAGGCTCTTACTGGGAAAGGGCTGATAAAACTTTCAAAGAGATAGCAGAGCTATATAGCAAGGCAACACGGTTGCCTTAACCAAATGTGGCATTAAAGACTGTAAGGGATCAAGCCACTGACACCCTTATCTTAGCCTTGGCAATGGGAAATAAGGTGTCATAGGTTAATGTGAACCTCTCAAAGGTTCCCACTACTGACATAATACAATTCAACAAAGAAAACGGGGATATCTTGAATGCTAGACTTCTTAAGGCCACCATACAGATTTCCAAGCTAGAGGAAAGTAAAACAAAGACTTTGAATCTTTTGAGAAAGGTTAGAGTGGAGAACAAAGCCCTCAAGGCCCAAATCAACAATTTGCAAAATGAAGCAATACAAATAGAGGGACTAGCACATAAGGGAGTTTTGGCTCATAAATTGCTCGATGATAAGGAGAAAGAGATCCAGACACTAAAAAGGAAGTTGAAAATCCTTGCTACCAAGCTCACCCAAACAGAAGAATTAGTTGATTTCGAAAAAGAGAAAGAGACATTGAATGCTGAGCTTACCGACTTCAAAGCCAAGCTGCTAAAGCTCAAAGAAAAGGAAAGGCAATGGGGAGCATACATCCAGCTTTTGAAGAAAAGTGAAGCAGAATTAAAAGCCATATTAGCAATAAAAGAAAGGGATCTTCAAGGAAGGAGTGTTGAGAGTGCAATTCAGTCCATAGGTGTAGCTGGAGAGATAGACACTGGTTCTCTTTCTAGAGCAATGTCCCAGATAGGCCTGAAAGATACAGAGCTTGTTAAGTTAAAGCAACAAATCAAGGAACTAGAAAAGGAAAAAGGCGAGGAGAGACAAGAAAAGGAAAAGATGGAAGAGAAATGCCAAGGACGGATTCAACAAAATGCCAAGTTAAGTCAACAAGTGGTCGGTAAATTTTCCTTGCAAGGCGCTAGACATTTGATCTACGATCAGATCATTATAGAGGCTGACAAGTTTCGAACTTATATAGATTTCATTGAAGACAAGGAAAACGCTATGATAGAGGCCAAGAAAAAGGTCTTGACAGTATTAGGGGAAGTGCAGAAAAGACTTGTGGCAACAGCGGAAAATATCGTTGCTTTCCTAAGCTCCTTGTCAGACGAAGTGGCCAATCGGTACGGTATCCAAAACAGGGTTGTTGTTGTCTCTGGGGATAGAAAGGTAATTGCTAAGCACAAGATGTTGGAGACTGTACAAGCCAAAATAGAGGTTATTGAGCACAAAGTCCAGGAGGTTATCAGGCTATTCAAACCACTGGTAGGCAGAGGGATCCCTTTCTTCTGGGAAGAGAAGGGTCTTTTACTGTCCCAAAAGGAGAATCGGGAGCATCTGGTTCATTATCTATTAGACAACAGCAAGTTTGGAGACATGCAACAATCATTGTCAGGAAAGATCATTTTTGATAAGCTGGCCAGTGAATTTGAATTGTTGTTTGATTTTAAAACCACTCGTGTCAAAGTACCTGAGACTTTGTACCCAGAAACGATGGAGCTCAAAGCGCAAGCATTTAACATGGCAGTTGCGACTATTCCTGGTCCTAACCTATGTAGATCCATTCAGCAATATGGGTCATCCAAACTCAAAATGCATCCATAGAAGTGCCAATGATAATACATGAGAATTTTTCTCTTTGTGCACACCCTTTCCAATGGTCACCTCTCCCGAAACTATGTACAGCTATCACTCGCCAGATGGAAACGTAGAAGACTCTCGTGCATATTTTCTCTTGTAATCCATATTTCATTTTTTAGTTTTTATGTAAATCATGGCCGATGTGTCACCTAAGAGTTTGTTATAAGTTGTTTTTCAGTTGTAACAAGTTTTGATTCCCGAACCTCAGATTGGGAAAGTCCAAAATAGTATAAATATATCTCCTAAAGAGGGAGAAAGGGTTGGAACCGATGTAATTTTGCAGTGTATGCTTTCAAGATTATTTTAATAAAGTTGCAGAGTCGAGGTCAGCATTTTACACAGGGATTCATGTGTTGTTTGTATTATAGTCCGTTGCTTCCTTTCTCATGTGAACGTTTTTTCCAGTTTATCTCTCCCACTATGTTTTCTTTCATGTCTGAAATAAGTGTATAACAGTTTGGAATTCATACATGCTATGCTCCATCTATTGTTTTAGATATTCACCAAAACTTTCTTCTAAATTTAATATAGAATTCATTCTCTAATGCTCTGTGTTGATGGTCTGTTCATGTTCTTCTTTTCCACCAGACAATTATAATTTGACTATGATTGAATGGTTATCTTGCCTCTATGTTGAAATCATCTGCATAAGTTTTGTTCATTTCTGTTACACTTCTTGACTCCATCACCCAATGGTTCTATGTCTTGTTTCAACTAGTTTCACAAACAATTCATATTTTCACTTGTACATATCCGGCATTGTTAATATTTGGTGAGAGATCCCTCTGCAAAAGAGCAGAAGGCCAGTTCTCTCTTCGAAAGTGGTTCTGTTGTTACCTGGGATTGGGCCTTCTGCAACCTTTGGCTCAATTCCAGTGCTAGCACAATGTTTGGAGATATCTGTAATTCATGTGGCCAAACCTGTCATGCCATAGTTTGGAAACCTCATTGGCATGTGAGTGGAGTGCTTGATCACTGGAAGTAGGGAGAAAATTATAGAATTTGTACATTCTCTCATGATGATCAGCATACCCAACTGCAATCACTTGGTCTATTGAGATTTTAGAAATCTCTACAGAGTCAGGAGTAAATATCACTCTCTTTTGCTCTCCTGTATGGGTCATCTGGTAGACTGATAGCAAGTTTTTTGCAAGGCCTGGTACATACAATAGTACATCACTAAATAACCCATGGTCTAAATAAATTCTCCCAATCCCTCTGGTCTGGAGTTCAGAATCATCTCCCATTCGAACTGTTGGGAAAGAATTCAAACTCATGGAGGAGAAAATTTCTCTCCTGGATACCATATGCCTAGAAGTGCCTGAATCAATAATAAAGGATGAAGAGTTATAAGTACCTGCCACCAATGCATGACATTTCTCCTTACCTTCACTTGAATTAGAGTTGCCATATTTCTTCCTTGCGTTGTCAGGGACTAGAATGTTGTTCTTCTCAAGTAGCTGTGCCATGGTGTCTATGGTTTTTTTCATGCATGATCTCTCTGGATGCCATCCCTTGTGGAAGTAAGTGCATTTGGACTTCTCTTTTCCCTTCTTCTCCTTTTATCTGGGTGGATTCCAAGCTCCCTCACTGGATTTGGGTTTCTCTAATTTCTTCTGTTAATGTATTTGTAACTTCAGAATGTATTCATCTATGTATCTTATGTCTTGTAACCTGATGTTTATTCTAGGATGTATCTATTATGTAATTGAGTCATGTTGTCATTCCCTGATGTCCCGATCGGGAGGATCTATAATGTAAACAAGTCATGTCAAGTCATTATGGGTAACCCACCTATTGTCTAAGGGTTAAAGTCCACGCAGTTCTGGGGCACTAGAATTATTAGACTCACTTAGTGAAGTCGGCCCTAGTAGGGTTTTAGTCATGCTAGGAAGCAGTATAAATAGAGAGGTGACTTCTCTATTTAGCATATATCTCATACACACTCAAGTGTAGCACATAGTTGAGGAAGGAGAAGACACTAAGGCTAGATAAGAAGAAGGTTACTGTTGTCGAGAGATCACTTACTGTTTTGGGATTTTCTATTTTGGTGTTGATTCTATCTCTGAGGAAGTTGCAGCGTTTTCTCCATTTATGGTTTCCCCAAGGAAAAACACTGTGTTCATTGTCTCATGTGTTTGATTGTTGTTCTTGTTATTCTCTCAGTTAAAGATCCTAATAATTCTAGCTTAATGTTGAAAAAACTAACATGGTATCAGAGCTAACCTGAGAAGAAGACATTGTGCAGCTGCGGGAACTAGGGCTTCCTAGTTTGTGGATCTTCCTCCACAAATTTTCAGCAAAATTAAGGTGGAATAACTCTCCTCCTTAGGGCACATCTTTCTGTCGAAGCAGAATCCAATTTTGAGGTTTTTTAGTTTTGGACCCAACACTACTTCCGGAAATTAGGCCTTTTCACAAAAGAGGAATTTTTCAGTGAACCCAGGCCTGGATTGATCTCCTCCCCAAAATCAAAGTTAGGGATCAATTTCAAAGCAATTGGTTGGACAAAACTCCGTAAAAGCAAAACCCTAATTTGCTCCTAATCCAACACTATAGGATTTTCAGCTCCAAATCCAGATCTGACATCTTGACTTGGTAAGATCTAAATCTTTTGTATTTCCATTTGAGGTTCTCAGTTAAGATGTCTCATCATACCAATCTTGATGAAAATATTGAGGGAGCTGATAACTTCCGAGCCTGGAAGTATAGGATATCCCTGGTCCTGGAAGAGAATGAGTTGGACTCCTACATCCATGAGGAGGTTCCAGGTCCAGAGGGAAATGAGGCTAAGGCCTTGCATAAGAAGAATTTGGTTATGGAAAAGAGGATCATTGTTGATTCTATAAAGGATCACCTTATCCCACAGGCGTCCTCTCTCAAGACACCTAAAGCTATGTTTGATGCCCTAACCAAATTGTTTGAAGGGAAGAACATAAACCGGAAGATGACTCTGAGTAATCAACTGAAGAATGTGAAGATCCAGAATGTAGAGACCATCCAGTCTTACTTCACAAGGGTTTCTTAGATCAAGGAACAATTGGAAGCAGTAGATGAAGAAGTGGAGAATGCAGAAATTGTGATGACCACCTTGAATGGTCTCCCTAGGACATGGGACTCTTTCATTCAAGGGATCTGTGCTAGAAAGAATTTAGTCAAGTTCAAAAGAATACGGGAAGAATGTTCTCAAGGAGAAACTCAGATAGAAGCTCAAGAAGAGAACATGGCAAGTGAAGAACAAGCTCTCACAGTACAATCCAAGAAACCCGGATCCAGCCATCACAAAAGTAAGTACTCTCGTCATAGGAATAACTCTAGAAATCCTAGATATAATTCTAAGTAAATTTGCTATACATGTGATGAAAGAGGACACTTTGCTAGAGATTGTCCTGAGAATAAAAGTAGCTCTCACAAGAAGAAGGGAAACAAAAGAAGACATCATGCTCATGCTGCAGAGGATGATGAACTTTCATCAAAGAGAACCAGATATGAAAGTGAAGATTCTTCAAGCGAGGATGAATATGGTTTGATCTCTGCTCTCATGGGAAACATTACTCATGGAAGTGATGATTAGCTTATAGATCACTAGTGGGGCTTCCAAACATATGACTAGATTCAAGGAATCCTTTGTGAAACTTTCAAAACATGAATCACCTCACAAGGTGAAGCTAGGAGATGACTACCAATATCCAATAAAAGGTAGTGGGGAATCTTCCTATAAGCTAGACTCTGGAAAGTCTATAACAATGAAGGAATTTTTGTTTGTGCCAGGACTCAAGAAGAACCTTCTCTCCATGTAACGTCCACGACCCTTCGACCGGCGAAGAGGACGCTACCATGCTATTTACGATCCAGGAAACCAACCCCATGAACATGTGCATTCATAAAAATTGAAATGCTTGAACATAAAAAATGCTAAGATGCATAATCATTCACATACATAGTGGAAGCAAACATACATTCATTCATTCAACATGTTCATCATAATTTATTAATAGTAAATATAATTGCAGAAGTAAAATAGACAAGATTACTTATCTTATAGAGAACTCGTCCCTCAACCAGCTGCGTCGCTGCAATGTTCCACCCAACCATAGGCCAGCGTGCTCCTTAATCTCTCAGCAACGCTGTCACCCCTGAGCTAGGCATGATTCCCCAAGGAATAAGGAACAAGTAGGCTTACATATAGCCAAGGATACACAAAACACAGCCAAGCCAACGTAGTTGGGTTTATCAGGCCATCCAAGAGCTAGGAAGGGATAAATGCTAAGCTAGTCAGCTCATTACAGAGCTAGGGACACCTACACCAGGGCTAGCCTGACTTATAATACACCCACACACACCCAACACAAGGAATCAGTCCCTTCTCTGCTATACATCCCTGCAAGCCCTGCTTCCAGTGCTATTCAGGGGTTGTGGAGAAGAAAGCCAATCCCTCTAGCTCTATCTGTGTGGTTCCCAAATGCACCAGGTTTATCAAGCAAGCCAAGCCCTCATCCCTACTCCAACCACTGCATACATGCAGTCAAACAAGCAATTCACAGCTTGGATAGGGAAAACAATTCTTGAGCTGTTCTTGGCCCTATCATGGCCAAAACGACTCCAAAACAACCTACAACAGCCCCAAAATGTAAAGGCAGACACAGCCAATCAATGTGGGAAAACAAGAGCCCATTCTCAACAATGAAGCCACCGAGGAAAAATTACACAATCCGAATATGGAAGAGGAAAGCCAGGTTCTTAGCTGGGTAGGGGAAAAACATATACACGGGTCACAAATCGGTAAGGAAAACATACACACAACATAAACATGTGAATGGCCCTTCACAGGGAAATCGTGGGTGACAAAACACGGCTCCCAGCTCACTACGTGAGAATGAGCAAGACAATGGAGTATGGCGGTTGTCTCCCTGCGTGAAGAAAATGATAGCGAATCCCAATCGGCACGTGAGGATGAGAAAGAATGGAGTGATTCCTATCGTGGTTTTCCTTCCTACGTGAAGATCAAAAATCTACTGGTGGAGTGGGCATGTGGGAAAGGACTGACAATCCTACCACCCACCACTTCCCAGCAATAACTGCCCTCAACTAACATCAGCAGTTTTAAATGGGTGGTTGATACATGGCCTTTTTTCCCATTGGTTCAAGGTTTAACAATTCCCCCCTCCTTATCCTTAGGAAAATCATGCCCTTTTCAATATGGTTGCATTGACATCGTTGGTTGGGGTTCATTTAATTAAAAATGCACATTTACATGATACCAAAACTAATATGTGTCGTATATCACAATATACCATCGACAACGATTCCAATTGTCGAAGCATAACACAAACAAATCGATGGTGGGGCTTTTGCCTTTAGCTCTGCACCATGAATAATTATAATATATACATCATGTACATTTAATGCAAATGGGGTCAAAACCGGGGTGTTACATTCCCCTCCCCCTTCAATAGCACTGTCCTCAGTGCTTTACAAAATTTGAACAAAATGCTACACTGGTACCGCCTCAGTGTTCTGCAGAATTGAACAAAAATGGATGTGCCAATCGCATGGCATCCTCCATCTCCCATGTAGCTTCTTCAGGTCCGTAGTGCTCCCATTGCAGCTTTACCTACCCTATGGCCCGGTTCTATAGCATTGTGACCTTCCTATCGAGGATGATCATTCGCTCAATTTGGAACTCTCCCTAGGGTTCCACCTGAATCACATCCCAATTTATCATGTGGTTAGGATCATGTACATATTTCTTAAGCAAAGAAACATGAAAAACATTATGAGCTCTAGTACTAGCAGGCAATGCAAGTCTATATGCAACTGGACCTATTCTTTCAAGCACTTCAAACGGCCCACAATATCTTGGTGATAGCTTGGCACAACTTCCAAGCTTCAAGGAACTCTTCTTTCCTCTCACTCTAAGGCAAACATGATCCCCAACACTGAAATCCCTGTTCACCCTATTCTTATCTGCATAGCTTTTTTGTCTGTCCTGTGCTGCTTTTAGATTCTACCTAATATTCACAACCTCTTGCTCCATTTCCTTGAGCAACTCTGGTCCAATCACAACCCTGTTCACTGGGTTATCCCAAGTCACTAGTGTCCTACAACTTCTTCCATACAAAGCTTCATACGGACTCATCCCCAAGGATGCCTGTTGTCCATCGTTGTAAGCAAACTCTACCAATTGTAAGTAATCTTCCCACTTGGTTGGTTTTTCCATCACGTACATGTGAATCATGTCCTCAAGCACCTGATTAACTCTCTCAATCTACCCATCTCTCTGAGGATGGTATGCAGTGCTAAATTTTAGCTTTGTACCCAAATCTGCAAAAAAACCATTCCAAAAATTGGAAGTGAACTTGACATCTCTATCAGAGACTATTGGCTTAGGCAATCCATGCAATTTGAAATATCCTTCATGAATATCTTTGCAATGTCATCAGTCTTATGCGTAGACTTCATCGGTATAAAATGTGCTGCCTTTGTCAACTTGTCTACCACAACCATGATGAAATCATGTTGTCTCCAAGTCATCGGCAATCCTGTAATGAAATCCATGGAAATAACTTCCCATTTCCATTCTAGAACTGGAAAAGGCTGCAACAAGCCTGCTGGATGTTGATGCTCAACCTTTACCTATTGAGATTTCATGCACCTGGAAATGTATTGAGCCATGTCCTTTTTCATTCCTGGCCAGAAGTATTGCTTTCTGGTTGTAGCAATTGTCTTTTGGTATCCTGGGTGACCGGAATACGGAGCTTGATGGATTTCATCCATAACAACTCTCCTCAAATCTGCTACATTTGAAATATAAATTCTACCTCTATAAGTAAGAAGTCCATCTTCTTTAAATTTATATCCCTCATACCTCTTCTCAATACTTTGCTGCTGCAATGTGTCTTTTACCTGCTCATACAATTCATCTCCAGCAACATGACTAACAATCTGCTACCTCAAATATGATTGGAAAATACTAAGGGATGCCACATGCATCAGCTACCTTATTCTCTCTTCCCTTTATGTGCTTGATTTCAAAATCAAACTCACATAAAAACTCCAGCCATCTCGCTTTCCTAGCATTCAGAGTAAGCTGATCAAATAGATAATTCAGACCACAATGGTCTATCCTTAGTTCGAATCTTCTACCCATCAAGTAATGCCTCCACATCTTGAGGACATGTACTATGGCTACAAGCTCTAGATCATGAGTGTTACGGAGAGAAATTCCTATGGCTTGGGGTACCACAACAGACAGCTAGACTCCAGAAATCAATCTTTCCCAATATGCAATAGAAATAAACAATCTAACACTAAAGGATCGAACCTCGTACCTTATTCTGGACGGTTGTAGTAGATCCCTGTTGAGCTTTCCAATGTTCA
>LPNX010420870.1:106572-117189 GCA_001517045.1 Pseudotsuga menziesii | reverse complement strand
TTTTACCCATTGGAGCTTTGATATTCAACTGCGAATTCCAGGAGATTCAGCCGGCGGAATTCAGAACCGATTCTTCCAGGTACTTACTCATGTTCCCAGCATGCATTTCAATATCATTTTTTAAGTTTTTCATGGTTCAATGAGCTCATAAAGGTAGGTCTATATGAGCGCTGCGGCCCACGTGGTTATCGAGGATTTTTCCACGTATATGGCTGTCTATACGCGGAAAAGGGACACGAAGCCGCGTACATACGTGGCTGTTTGCAAAACAGCCACGTATGATGCCGCGCAAGCTATTTAAAGGCAATCTAATGGACAATTGGATTAATTCTCATGCAGGATGGTGCTTGAATGGCAGGAACGCGAGCATGGTGAGGTAGAAGAGGCTGTAGGGGATGACGTAAGGGCTCAGCAAGTATTATTCACATGCGGACTCTATAAGTTCTGGTGCCTAGGAGGCTTGAGGGCCAAACCAGGGCTGCTACAGATGCTATTAGATTACTGGGATCTAGGCATGACCCTCAACATTGAGTTTGAGGATATCTACTTCATTACAGGTTTATCCAGACGGGGGGAGGTAGTGAACCTTCGTTCCAGAGGTGGGCCAGGTCATGGGCTCACGATCGATGAGTACGTAGCAGTGTACTGCTATCCAGAGACCGAGAAGGTGGGGACCCAAGTCCCCATCAATGCTATACAGGTGCTGGGCCTAAAGGCCATTCTACTGACACTGGGCAGGATAGTAGGGCTAGCATCACTCCATCAGGCCTCACGAGCACAGATGTACTATGCGGTGGAGTGTATGATACTGACCGTGTATGACTGGAGCACTACACTACTGGGCAATATGAAACATCAGCTCAGTGAGTGTAAGGCAGGCAGGATCCGGAACTTCGGGTTCAGCAGTATACTGAGCACGTTCTTCTTTGAGCGGGTTCCAAGACTGAGTCCTAGAGTGGATGTTCCTCTCCACGGGGCTAGAGATCTGGACCAACGACGTTGGGCAGATGCGATGCGCAGACTGGGGGGAGGTAGGGTGGCCAACCCCTATCCAGCCGACTTTTTCCCATGGTGGCGACGATAGATCGTCGCTATAGATGACTACCCCTATGGGGGGATAGATTTCCGGGGTGATCCGGATATGCCATTACCACCAGGGTCAGCATACGGAGACATAGGTGACGAATCTCAACCCTCACTCTCTTTTTAAAAAATTTTGAATTATTTAATTTTTTTGTGTTTTCTTGATTATGTGAAACCAAAAAAGACATGTTTTTGGGTGACAACGCATAGTGACATCTACCTTTCATGTGCAGATGTGGGTCCACGGCGACCAGAGGGCTTCCCATGTCACAGACGGAGGGGAAGAGGAGATGACATCACTGGTGTGGATGCGGAGCAAACGCTCCAGAACATTCATACCAACTTTGTACGACTGACTCACAGGGTTCCTATGGCGCAAGTCAAAAACTTGCCAGAGGCTATGCAGCGACAGGTGGTGGGTGTGCCACACGCATGGGTGTGCTTGTTCCGGCGGCTAGCTAGAGTTGTAGTGACATATCTTGATCACAACCCCCCTCCTCCACAGGACTAGACATCTAGGAGCATATCTCTCTAGTACTACCGTGTGTATGATGGAAGCTGTGAAAGCTCCACTTTTGTATTATGACACTATGTATTGCCACATTTTGATGTATATATAAAAAGTTTTATTGTGACCGGCTTATTTATTTACATGTGTAAAAGTGTGTTTATGATTAATTTATAATGAATGAGACAAATTCCAATCTAACACGTAGTTAGCATATGAATCAGCAATTTGATTATAATTTCTAGGAATGTGTATATATGTGATACTCTCAAATTGCCGTTCTAACAATCTTACTCGCAAGAATCTCCTTAATAACGTAGGATCTCTAACATGGTACAAACCATTCAACTGTGACACTACTAACTATGAATCAAGGCGTACCTCAAGAGAGCGGACACCATGTGAGATAGCATCCCGCAGAAGCTCAATAACGGCGCTATATTCAGCAACATTGTTGGAAGATGGCCGTAGACATACACCTCCTGAAGACAATTCCTGACCCATAGGAGTAAAAATCACCCAAGCAGCTGAGGCTGAGTGTTGAGTGTGACGGCTTGCCCCATCCGCAAATCCTATGAAAGTGGAAGATTTCGTTGACATCTGCCATAAAAACGGAAACTAATCACAAACCCGATCACGATAAACACGACCTAACTATGTAAAAAATTTGTACAATAATATACAACAAACAACCTTGGCTAAAGATCATGCATATTATTTTTTAAGGTAGAGCCCATTTCTAGGCTCCTCTAAGGCTGTCCCTTGTAATCCACTAGCTCGTAGGCACCCTTCTCTAAGACACGTTTAACCACGTAAGGACCACGCCACATAGGATTGAACTTCCCTACCCCCAAGGGTTCTTTTGCTTGATCCCATAAAAGGACCAAATCGCCCTCACTAAACACTCTCGGATGGACAGACTTATCATACTGGGCCTTCACGCGACGCTTATTAACCTCTAGAGTCACCAAGGCATCTCTACGCTGCTCATCGAGTTTCTCAAGGTGAACCAAATGCTCCTCCAAAGGTGAAGTGTCTGGTAAGATTTCTACAGCTAACTTCAACGAAGGAATTGCGAATTCAACCGGCAAGATCGACTCCACTCCATGAACAAGCTGATATGGAGAAAAACCAGTGGCAGTCTTAACCGCGGTTCGATATGCCCACAAAGCAGGATACAACATGATATGCCAATTGGTCTTGCTTTGTGCGATGGTTCGTTGGAGAATGGACTTAAGTGACTTATTCACTGCTTCAACCTGTCCATTCACTTGAGAATAGTAAGAAGAGGAGTGCTCTTGCTTATACCCTAGCTTGGATGCCAACTCTTCCATCATACGGTTCTGAAAGTGCGAGCCATGGTCAATGACAAGCTCTCTCAGAATCCCGAACCGAGTGATAATTTGGTTGAATACAAAATGCGCAGCTGTCTCACCGTTGGATTTTATAGTAGGCATTGCCTCTGCCCATTTCGTGAAATAATCGACAGCTACTATGATGTGATGGTGCCCCCCAGTCGAAGCTGGGTTACAGTCCATAAAATCTAGCCCCCACTTGGTGAAGGGACCGGCGGTGATAATAGGGTGCAACGGGGCAGGCTTAGAGCGCATATTCCGTGCAAACACCTGGCAAGGGTGGCACCTCTTGACCACTTCAATACAGTCCTTGAAGATCGACGGCCAGAAATAACCAGCTCTAAGAATATTCTGAGCTGTAGCAAGCCCAGACAAATGACCACCACACGCCCCTCTGTGGCAATCATTCAAGACTACTTCAGCCTCCTCATGAGTTAAACAACGTCGTAAAAGGGAATCTACTCCACGGCGGTACAAAGTGTTATCCACTATGAGGTAGTTCTTGGAAACGTGACGTAACCAACGTCGCTCATCTCGCGAGAAGTGAGTAGGGGTCCTCTGTGTTTGTGGATATACAATGATATCCCTGTACCATGGGTCAGCGGTTGAGATTAAGAAAATGTGTTCGTCAACGAACGTATCTTCACATACCAACTCCTCAGCCTCGCTCAGAAAATCCGATATAAGCTCTGCAAAGATTAACGATTTCTTCGATTTTGCCGAAACAAACTCAAGATCAAACTCTTGCAGGATGACAATCCATTTATTGTATTTTCCCCCTATCATCCTACGTGTGAGGACGAACTGAAATGGATTGACATGCACCACAACCAAGGTCTGGCGAAGGAGAATATAATGTCTCAAACGCTGCACCGCATGTACAGTAGCTAAGGCAAGCTTCTCGACATGAGAATATCGAATCTCTGCATCAATAAGGTTTCGGCTCAGATAATAAACGACATGCTCCTGGAGCTCCTCATCCTCCTGAAACAAAACCATCCCAATCGTCTCTAAAGACGCGGCCACATATAATATGAAATCACGGCTATAATCCGGAGGACTAATCACCGGGGCCGATACTAGGGCTCTCTTAAGTGCATCAAAGGACTCCTGGGCTCGCTCATCCCATTCAAAGGGAGTATCCTTCTTCAAGAGACGCATAAAGCCTCTAGTCAAATTGGCGAAATTGACTACAAATCTTCGTAGGAAGTTTGCCATGCCTTGCAAACACTGAAGATGGCAAATATTACACGGGGGAGACAACTGAAGTATTGCCTCCACTTTCAAGGGGTCGACTCTTATTCCTTCCTTCGAAACGATGAATCCTAGAAGACAACCTGATTTTATGCAAAAGATGCACTTATGAGGGTTCAATCTAACAGCATAATGCCGGCATCTTTCGAAAACCAATCTCAAGTGATACGAATGACGCATCCTTATACGAGAATGAGCAGCGAGGTCATCCAAAAATACTTCAATAATGGACTTGAGATCGTGGAAAATCAAGGTCATCGCCTGCTGAAACATAGCTCCGGCGTTTTTAAGGCCGAAAGGCATTTTCCGATATGCAAAAGTTCCCCAAGGACAAATAAATGTGGTCTTGTGTTGGTCCTCGGGTTTTATTTGAATCTGATTATATCCAGAAAATCCGTCCATAAAGGAGAACACCTCGCTACCCGCACACTCGTCCAAAATCTGATCTATAAATGGTGTGGGGAAGTTATCCTTAGGACAAGCACGATTTAAATCACATAAATCAGTGCATATACGGATCGCTCCTTGCTTCTTATCAACCGGAACGGGATTCGAAACCCACTCCGTCAAGGGAACGGGATAGATGAAACCCGCTTTCAATAGTTTCTCTATCTCTGCCTTTATGGCGGGTGCTTTTCTAGGATTCACGGCGCGTAAACGCTGTCGAACAGGCTTAGCATTGGGGTAAGTTTTAATTTCATGTTCGACAATTCAAGGGTTAATTCCTGGCATCTCGTCATATGACCAAGCAAAAACATCACGGAATTCCTTGAATAGCTCGGTATACTCACGAATCTCATCTTGGGAACAATCCGCCCTAATGTAGACATTCTCAATCATACCAGGATTGCGAGAAATGTTGATAGGAATAGTTGATGATATGTTCACCATGTTTCCATCAGCCATCTGACCAGGAGAGCTTAATGGAACCATAGGTCTACCAACTTTCTGACTAAGAATCTCCCTGTAATCCTCATGCTCCAAATGGTCAAGCTCTGGAAGGAAATAAGATCTATGATGAAGCTCCTCCCATGGTGGCTCAACTCCCGACATGGCCTCGATAATCGCTTCGTCTGAAGGGAAAACCGTATCAAGGAAATCGTGGGCATGAGAAGATTGTACCGCCCATGCGGGCAGCACATAGGGGTCTTCCTCCTTCGTCCACGAAGAGGAAGAACAAGGCACTGCAGTAGACTCCAGATTAGCTTGGTAAGCGATCATAACTGCAGGCAATGGCATACTCGACTCGATGGACTCACTCGAAGGGCTCGGTGAAGGAAGAACCCAAGGGTCTCCCATATGATTCGTGCGAAAGGATACCGACTTCGTAGACGTGGAAGCTCCACCGACGCTCAATCCTACCATGAGGATAGGTGCAGAACAGCTAAAGGTTCCCATAAGGGAAGGATACATACCTACACCAACACTCCCAGTTGCCGGCTGGGAATGCTCAACCTTCGGAACCGAAGCTCCTGACGATGCATTAGGAGGCGGATTCTTGAATGACATCTGATCAATCGTCACAATCTTCCCATTATGAGGAAAGCTTACAACGCAAAACACGGAAGACGCGATGGCTTGCATACTATACATCCAATTCCTTCCCAGTAAGAGATAGTAGTCAAGGGGCGCATCAACCACCTCAACCTCTATCGCAACGGTCTTCCCTCCCAAATGGACTTTAAGAGAAGGAATAATCCCGTGCGGCCTAAACGATCTCCCATCAAAAGCAGTTAACATGGTTGTAGATTTGGACAACTCAGGAGAACCAAGACCCTTCCAACATGACAAAGACATCACAGAAGCAGCAGCGCCCTCGTCAATCACAGTCCGCTTGATGATCATATTAAGACATTCTACATGTATCAAAAGGGACACATAGTAGGGCAAGCGAGGCTGATGTCCTGTGGTTTCAAATTTGATCATTGTACCAGAGTCATCACCATTCACACCAAGAGCAGAAAGCAAAGCTTTCCTTTGCGACAGACAACTCTGAAGCACCTCCAAAGCAGACATCGCACAAGGAGTATGACCCAAGTCCTCGACAACTGAATAGTTCTGGGCGGCTCGAGCATTTGGATTATTCCCTGAGCACTTAAGTACCCCCTTAGGTTGCACCTTCAGGTTTATCCGCAGGTTTATCCACAGGTTTATCCACCGGTTTAGTGGCTGGTTTCTCAATGCACAAAGGAGTTCCTGGTGGATCAGGTTCTTTACCTGGGTTGGGTTGTGACGAAGTATAATCTTTTGCACGCGTCACAAATTTTGTGGCATGAACCATGTTAATGCACCCACGACCACTAGTCTCAGGTGGATCATCATCACTAGATTGGTCCTGGGACTTCGAGTTCATATTCTGGTTATGCGGTAAAGGGTTTGTCAACACAGCTGGGCCCTGTGCTATGAACTTCGAAGCTTCATCCATCCTAGGGCACAAGTATGTGAGGTGATCATCCTTACATAGCTTGCAAGGAAACTTAACCTTATGTTTATTTTGCTTGTCCCCCCCAGCATTTTTGTTGTTCTTGTCATTATTAGTGGCATTTTCGTTCTTATTCCCACCCTTCTTATTATTTTTACCCTTCTTACGATTCCGTCCGGGTTGCTGGTTACCCTTCAGGTCTGACGTTTTGCACAGCATGTACATTCGCCGTTTGGGTAGGATGAGACGAAGTCGTAGCTTATCCCGAGGCAGATTGGTTGGTAGACGACTGAGCTACTTTTTTTGCAACCGAACCTGCAGGATTTTTACTTGCACACCCCACAATTCCATCGGCATGTGGTCCAGGTTTAACCTTGGGATCAAAACTCAAACGAGGAGCATTAGGTATAATCTCATATAACAAACCAGATTGAGCATAGATCAAGTCTAGTTCCTGCGCCCTAAAGATGGCTTGTTCCTCATTCTGAACTCCGGATGTGGAAACATCCTTCGCTATGTATGGCAATAAATATTTGAGGAACCACTCAAGGAGAAATTCCGGCGGTATAAAGGCTTTGATTAATCTCTTCCATCTACGCCACTCCTGAATATGATCAGAAATATGGGTGGCTTTATCTTGCCGAAATGTCGACAAGAGTTCAGTACCAACATCATATCGTACTAGTAGTTGGAAGTGATTAAGGAAAGTCATCGCAAGATCATCAAACAAGGTAAAAGCACCCCTAGGAAACTCTATATACCATTTCGCCGCAGGCCCTGTGAGGGTGCGTTGAAATAGTCTCAGACGAACTGAGTCCTGATGCAAGGAATTGGAAGAGCACGATAGGTGGAAAGTCGTAACGTGTTCGCTCGGATCCTCTCCTGGTTTGCCTTCGAATTTAGGTATATCCGAAGGAAGCTTGGTAGGGACAGCCGGCCAAGCCGGGTCGTGAGCTATAGGATCGTTCGTAAGTCTTGACAAGTCAGGTAAATTTAGTGTCGCAAGGAAAGGGAGCTTCGAATGATTAGGTCTTTGGACCGCTCCCTGGTTCACATAGGATTGATTACCACCATGCCCATGGCCATAGTGACCTCCTCCCGTATGACCCGTGTAGGGTGGCGCCGAAGTACCATAATAAGGTGGCCCTTGACTAGAGGGAGCTACAAAGCCATAAGTAGGGGGATAAGCAGGTTGTGAATACCCGCCTCCATAAGGTGCAGAAACCTGTCCATACTGTGCCCCATGATGGGATGCATAGGTCATCGCATGCGATGCCCCATGAGACACTCCATAGGAAGGGATATACATTCCGGAAGTCAGAATATACATGCCCGAAATAGGGATATACGTCGAGGAAGTAGCAACCTGACCTCTAGAAACATGAACATAACCCCCCAAAACAACGGGTGGTATGTAGGCTTGCGATGCAATGGGTCTAGAAACTGCAGTATGGACCTGACTCGTAGCTATGTGCCGACTCGAAGGACCACGTGAGGGAGGTGGAGGGTTCGCATTCAAAGAACTCGAAAGCGAGGACGAAGGGATCTCTATAATAAGATATGTGCTAGTGCCTATCGTCACTCTTCTGGAACCTGGTATCGCTATAGGCTCACTAACTCTAGACCTAGGAGGTACATAAGATGTGGCTTCCACCGCTGGGATGGAAGGTGCAATATGAATAGTACTTCCAAACCTCTCCGCAAGGTAAGGCATGGGAATGCCCCCAGGTATAGTGTTAGGGTCAAACTCAGATTTGGCATGAAATTCCAAACCATGAATAGGGAAACCAGTCGAAGCATAAACACCGTAGCTAGTGCTGGCAGGTTCAAAGTGAGTCTCGACATCTTTCGGCATTCCATACCGGTAATGCTGTAACGAGGGGTCAGGCCTAGAATGGATATGTGTATCATGCAAGGCTCCTATCTCAGAAATCACAGGTCCTAACTCAGTTAGGTCGGGTGAAATATCATAACTAGGTGTAAAAGCCCCATCGTCAACACGAATGGGAGGAGGAAGTGACTCAGATGTGTCCTCTGAATGGTCTCCCATGGTGTGTGAATCAAAGTGTGATGTAGTTCGCCTGGGCTGTCTAGGTCCCTCTCCCAAAGGAGGAGGATCAGTAGAAGGCGGAAGTCCTGCTAAACGACGAGAACGGCGCGGAACCACACTCGAATCCACAATGACTCAAAAAATAGCAAAGACTCTCTATTTACGTCAACCCTAAGCCAACTAGCGTTCACAGAGCAATCACTATGAAATCTAAAGCCAAAAGCAAGCAAACAGGGGCTGGATAAGTGAGCTCCCGAATGTGGCTGGTATGTCTCGCCTAGGAGAGGCTTGAGAGGCCCTTGTCACCACAAGCGGAGGTTCATAACCAATTATTGTGGCCCTCAGCTTCAACGCGTATAGCGACTGTGCTGTCCGACCCCAACCTGGCCGGGACACATGCAAAATAACCTTTACACGTACCCCCTCGATATCCTAGGTAAGGTCACTAAGGTCACCTCAATATAATCAACGCTCAGGAGGACATTCGCGGGCGGGATTGACCGTATGGGTAGGGTAGCTGAGCCCGAAACTCTCGAAAGAGCCCCCAAATATGAATACAATCCTGGCTATATCGCCGGTGCTACACAGTTCTCGACCAGGGGTTATCCCGATCAGACAACCACTCACACTGCCTAGTGCTTGACTCCCTTTTGAGAGGAGCTTCCTGAGAACGTCGGTTATACCAAGGGTTTCACACACTCCCTGGACAGACACCTAGTTGTTGTAGTTTAGTGATCTTGGAGAATTAACTTTCAATGAACTATTCCAAGATCCTAAAACCTAAGCTTGTTGGTCCACCCTATAAAAGAAAAGAGTGTAATTCATTTTATTTAGCGTTGATTTTAGTTGGCTTTATTACTCAAAAATAGGATATGGCCGTGCAACTTATGGTGTTATGACGCAACAAGAAGTAAAATGCACACCTAACAATTAATGCAAATGCATGTGTCCATGAAAACAGGGTATGTGTACTACGTGTAATGCACAATTTTTCTTTGAATGCTGAATGCAAATTTTCCTATATGAACACCTAACTATTACTCCAAAGCAAATCTAGATCTAGTGCAAGTACAATGCAAAATGCATAATGCAATGCATAATGAGAAGAAAATATTTTTGTATTTTTTGAAAATAAAGAGATACAATAAGCAAAAGAATGATTCTACCCACCCCAGACTCTGCAAGCACACATAAACAGCATTCCAGCAAAGCACTAAGGTAAAAGGACTCTAATGCACTAATCTCAAACAAAAAATCAAAGATGCCATGACAAGAACTTTCCTAAAAAAAAAAATTTAGGCTAAAAAAAAACGTTTCTGGTCAACCACAGAGGCAATAACAGACTCAGGCAGTGCCAAAGGAGACTCAGCAACTATCAGAACTCACCCAGCAATCCACTATCTTTCACAAAAGGGTAAAAACCAGGGTATACGCGACTGTGTGCAGTAAACCTGCGTGTATACGCGGAAATACCAGGGAAACCTACGTGTATACGCGACTGTAAACAATAAACCCACGTACAGGAAGAAAAAGATGCATAAATCATAGGCAAACAGACAGGTTGAGACTTATTTCAGACCAATCAAGCTCTATCAAGCATACATGCCCCCATAACTGACACAGAAACAAGAGAGAGAGAGCAATTCAAATACATTGAATGCCAAGAAACCAATCCCCAAAGGTCAACTACTAGGAACTCCCCAGTGGAGTCACCAATTCTGTTACGGAGAGAAATTCCTATGGCTTGGGGTACCACAACAGACAGCTAGACTCCAGAAATCAATCTTTCCCAATATGCAATAGAAATAAACAATCTAACACTAAAGGATCGAACCTCGTACCTTATTCCGGACGGTTGTAGTAGATCCCCGTTGAGCTTTCCAATGTTCAGCTTGAATTGTTATAGCACGTCCTCAACAACAAGTAAACAATACAAGCATACTGT